>CM069296.1:48202500-48497500 GCA_035609425.1 Epinephelus awoara | reverse complement strand
TGATAAAAGACCAAGACCCATAATAGTCAAACTCTTCAGACACAAAGACAAACAACTCATACTTTCAAAAGCAAACAAACTGAAAGGCTCACATATCTACATCAACGAAGATTATTCAGAGACTGTGCGTCAAAAACGAAAAGAACTGCTACCTGAGATGAGAGCTGCAAGAGCAAGGGGGGAATGGGCCTATCTGAATTATGATAGACTCATAGTGCGACCCATGAGCGAGCGTCCCACGAGAGAGCGGCACACTGGTTCAAATGTGGAGGATGAACATTAATCTGTTGCCCAGGCACTCATGACCATGTCATCAGTTTGCTGTTTATTTTATGGCAAAACATGCTCCGTGTTCACCAAGGACAAAACAATTGAAATTGTGTATTAATCTGTGCTCTGGTAGTGACCATCCAAATTTAACAAACAATAACAACTTGGTTTTTCATCCTTTTGAGCCACAGAATGACAAGGTCTTTAATACCTGCTTTAATCCTGATTTATTCTTTTCATCAGAATATGCACCAACAAATGCTAACACATATGACAGGAAACAGTCTAATATTTATGATCCTTCTACATGTACTTATTTTTCTGAAGACCAGTTTAACTCTTTCACTGCTTCTTGCAAAGAGTCCAAAACCTTTTCTTCTCTCCATTTGAACATAAGAAGTCTCCCAAAAAACTATGATAATTTTTTTCATTATCTTTCATCACTGAACCACATTTTCTCTATAATTGCATTGACCGAAACTTGGCTTAATGATGAAATCCATTCACTTTTTAAATTCGATGGCTACACAGCCATTCACCAATATAGAGGAAGTAGAGGTGGAGGAGTCTCTCTCTATGTTCAAAACGATCATGAATTCAAACAGAGATCTGACTTGGAAATGAAGTTTCATGGGTGTTATACTGAATGTGTTTTTCTTGAGGTGCAATCTGAGAAAAGAAAATTGATTGTAGGATGTATATATCGTCCTCCTAATACAGATATCAACAACTTTAATGAATGTCTTCTAGATATCTTGGAACTTGTCGATAAAGAGGGTAAACTGTGCTATTTATTAGGTGACTTTAATGTTAATCTTTTGGACAAGAACAAACAGCACATAGATGACCTTATAAACATATTGTCTTCAAATTATTTTTATCCCCTTATCTGCAAGCCCACAAGAATAACTAGCCAATCTTCTACACTGATAGACAATATTTTTACTAATGCTTTGACTGATGTCATAAAATCTGGTATCCCTTATACAGATATTTCTGATCATCTTCCTGTTTTTCAGTTTTCTTCTATACTCAACAAACAGGTTACAAAGAATTCAAAGAGAACTTTCAATGAAAATAATATTAACAACTTCTCAAGTTTATTAGCAAAGATGTCCTGGGAAACAGTATATGAAGTTTCTGATGTGAATATGGCTTATAACAATTTTTATGCAAAATTTTATTCTGTTTTTGATAAATGTTTTCCTCTTATTTCTAAAGGCAAAGGAAGCTCCGCACACCTTAACAAACCATGGTTCACTGTAGAACTTAGGAAATCTGCTTCAAAGAAAAACAAGTTATATAGAAGGTATTTGCAAAGCCCTAGTCCTCTAAATTGCGCTACATACAAAAATTATAGGAATAAATACAATCACCTCATTAGAAATGCTAAACGTAATTATTATAGTGATTTATTTACCCAATCATCAAATCATTCAAAATCTACATGGGATATTTTAAAAGAATTACTCAACAAGAAAAACTCCTTTACTCCATCCCAGGCAACATTTCAGGATGGCACACTAACGATAACAGAGCCTACACAAATTGCTAATAAATTTAATAATTTCTTCATAAATGTGGGACCACGTCTTGCAAAGCATATTGAAAATGTTCATGATTCTCCTTCTAACTTTATAAATGAAGGCTATCCTTCCTTAAACAATTTTGAACCAATAAAGCCTTCAGAAATACTTGAAATCATTAAGAACCTTAAAAACTCTTCTGCTGGCCATGACGAAATTACAGCCTATTTGATCAAAAAAGTTGCACCCGCAATTATTGTTCCTTTAACATTTATTTTTTCTTTATCACTTGAATCTGGTATTATTCCTCAAGATTTAAAACTTGCCAAGGTCATCCCACTGTTTAAAGCCAATGACCCATCTGTATTTTCGAATTATCGCCCTATATCAATTCTCCCTTGCTTTTCTAAGATACTTGAGAAGTTGGTATATGTTAGAATTTTGAAGCATCTGGATGCCAATAATATTTTGTATGAGCACCAATATGGTTTTAGAAAGAATTGTTCTACATACATGGCTCTCTTGCATCTTAGAGAAAAGATTTTAACTGCTTTCGAAAAAAATGAATACGCTCTAGGAATTTTCTTAGACTTATCAAAAGCTTTTGATACTGTGAATTATAAAATTTTATTATCAAAAATGTCTTGTTATGGTTTTAAAAATAAGGTTCTGCAATGGGTTGAAAATTATTTGCACAACAGAGAACAATATGTCATTTTTAATGATGAACTGTCCCAGCGGGATGTTCTGAAATGTAGAGTTCCACAAGGGTCCATTCTGGGTCCTTTGTTGTTTTTGATATACATTAATGATTTACCAGAAGCGTCGAGTATTTTGTCACCTATTTTATTTGCTGATGACACCAATCTCTTTGCTACTGACAGTAATATTGACTCACTTATTGATAAGGCAAATTCTGGGCTCTCTCAAGTTGCTCAGTGGTTTCAGTTAAATAAATTATCACTTAATGTCAAAAAATCTAATTTTATCATCTTTAAGAACAAGAATAAGAATTACAATCCAGAAAAAAATAGAATTTATATTAACAACCACCTACTTTCCAATGTTTCATCAGCAAAGTTTTTAGGTGTCTATATTGATGAGAAACTTTATTTTAAGAATCATTGTGAATTTGTGTGCAAGAAGGTCTCAAAATCTTTAGGTATCATAAAAAAGGTTAAACCCTATTTAAAAACAAGTACTTTATTAACCTTGTACTACAGCTTAATTTATCCTCATATCTCTTATTGCAATTTAATCTGGGCTAGCACTTATCCTTCTTACTTACAACCAATTCATAGACTCCAAAAATCCTTCGTAAGAATTGCCACTAACTCTCTATATTTAGCTCCATCCACACCTCTGTTTAAAAAATTACAAATACTAACAATCTACTATCTGAATATGTATCAAACAGGAATCTTGATGTACAAAGTCATATGTTTTCCATTTTCTTTACCCAAGCATTTTCATAATTATTTTGAGTTTAATTCTTATTATCATTCTTATTCCACAAGAAAGAGGAATGATTTGCATATCCCCTTCTGTAGAACTGCTGTTGCAAAATTTTCATTTATCTACCAAGGTGTTGCGCTGTGGAACAGTTTAAAGCATCTAAGTGAAACATGCTCAACATTATCTGTATTTAAAAGAAGACTGAAGCAAAGTTTAACGCTTTTTTAACACATTTGTGTTTTTCATTTTATTTTTATTTCATTCAAATATATATTTGGACTATTTAATTGTATTCCGAGGTATCATATGATTCTGAGATATAATTTATTGCATTTATTTGAGTGTGTGTCTGTATGTGTGTATATAAGAACAGACGTAAGCCTATGTCTGAAGCTTATATAGTTTTGTAATTGTTGTTTGTTAAGAGGGGGGGCCGCTTGTAAGCCCATTCAGTTTTTTTATGACCTCTCCTGCACATCTTGTCTTCTTTTCTTTTTTTATTTGTGTAATGTCTCTTTTTATAAGTGCAAATAAATAAACAAACAAACAACCCAGACTGTCTTGCCCCTACAGTAAAACATGGGGGTGGATCAGTCATGATCTGGGGTTGTTTCAGTCTGAGTGGAACAGGGCAAATGCAATTGTGTGAAGGCCGAATGAACCAGGTCATGTACAGGACTACCCTTGAAAACAGTCTTCTTTCATCAGCTGGAAAACTCTTTCCTGCCTCGAATGACTGGATTTTCCAACAAGACAATGCCCCTTGCAACACGGCAAGGTCAGTTAAAGCCTGGATGGAGAACCACAACATTCGCACCATGCCTTGGCCTGCTCAATCACCAGATCTTAATCCAACTGAAAACCTGTGGAAAATCATCAAACTCAAAATGGAGAACCACAAGCCCAAAAACAAAGAAAATTTGTTTGAATTTGTCCAACAGGAATGGGCTGCTGTGACAGCAGAACAATATCAGAAGCTGGTGGAGAGCATGCCAAGACGCATGGCTGCAGTCATCAAAAACAATGGTTATGCAATCAAGTATTAACTCTTGTGTGTATCATGTGTTTAAAGCAAACAGAAAAGAAAACATGGAATGCTTAAAAGTAGTGTTTTTGGCGGTACAATGCCATAGCTATTGATGTAAGAATTTAAGTAATTTTGGTTATTATCAAAAAAACCATGGAAAATGAATAGTTCTTAGTTCTTAAATTAAACTCTCATGAGCTATTTTTGTTGTTATCATTATAATTGTCCAAACAAATGTACCTTTAGTTGAGCCAGGCATTAAAATAACAAGAAATTGAAGAGAACAAGGGTGGTCTAATAATTTTTTCCATGACTGTATATATACATACACATATATACACACATATATATATATATATATATATATGTATACACACACATATATATATATATACATATATATATATATATATATATATATATATATATATATACACACATACACACACATATATACATATATACATATATATATATATATATATATATATATACACACACATACACACACATACATATACAGATATATATATATATGTATATATATATATATATATATATATATATACATACATACATAAAGCAGTGTTAGTAAGCAAATTAATATCAGATAATCATATTGATTTACTCAGTCTCACTGAAACCTGGCTGTGTCAAGATGAATATATTAGTCTAAATGAATATACTCCTCCCAGTCATAATAATACCCACATTCCTTGAGGCAGCGGCCGAGGAGGGGGAGTTGCAGCCATTTTTAACTCTAGTCTGTTAATCAGCCCTAAACCTAAACTACATTATAATTCATTTAAAAGCCTCGTTCTTAGTCTTTTACATCTGACCTGGAAAACCTCACAGCCAATTTTATTTGTTATGGTGTACCATGCTCCTGGCCCGTATTCTGAATTTGTATCTGAATTCTCAGAGTTTTTATCCAGTCTAGTTCTTAAATCAGATAAAGTTATTATTGTAAGCGATTTTAACATTCATGTTGACGTTGATAATGACTCCCTGGCTACCGCGCTTATCTCATTATTAGACTCCATTGGCTTCAGTCAGGGTGTACATGAACCCACTCACTGTTTTAACCATACCCTCGATCTAGTTCTGACGTATGGAATTGAAATTGATAACCTAACAGTCTTTCCACAGAATCCCTCGCTATCAGATCATTATTTGATTACTTTTGATTTCTTTTTACTGGATTACATGCCACTCAACAACAGTTACTATACTAGATGTTTATCAGATAGTGCTGTCGCAAAATTTAAGGAAATGATTACTCCGTCGTTAAATTCAATACCAAGTCCTTCAGTAACAGAGGTTTCCCGTACCGACTTTAACCTCTCCCGAATTGATCATCTTGTCAATGGCACCGTAGGGTCGCTGCGAACAACACTGGACTCTGTAGCTCCTCTTAAAAAGAAGTTAACAAAGCAAAGAAAGTTTGCTCCTTGGTATAACTCTCAAACCCGTGAGTTAAAACAAATATCGCAAAAGTTTGAAAGGAATTGGCATTTAACCAAAGTGGAAGAATCTCGTGTAATCTGGGCAGACAGTCTCAAAACTTATAAGAGGGGTCTCCGCAATGCCAGAGCAAACTATTACTCAGCTTTAATAGAAGAAAACAAGAATAACCCCAGGTTTCTTTTCAGCACTGTAGCCAGGCTGACTGAGAGTCACAGCTCTATTGAGCCTTGTATTCCTTTAGCCCTTAGCAGTAATGATTTTATGAGCTTCTTTAATGACAAAATTCTAACTATTAGAGGCAAAATTCATGACCTCCTGTCCTCAGATAGTGCCTATCTAACCTCAAACACAGCTTAAGACCTAATATATATTTAGATTGCTTCTCCCCAATTTCTCTTCAAGAATTGACCGCAGTGATTTCTTCATCTTAATCATCAACGTGTCTCTTAGACCCCATCCCAACTAGGCTACTCAAGGAGGTCTTAACTTTAGTTAACACTCATATATTAGATATGATCAATATATCCTTATTAACAGGCTATGTACCACAGTCTTTTAAGGTAGCTGTAATTAAACCTCTACTAAAAAAGCCCACCCTGGATCCAGAGGTGTTAGCCAACTATAGACCAATATCTAATCTTCCCTTTATGTCAAAGATTCTTGAGAAAGTAGTCGCAGACCAGCTGTGTGATTTTCTCCATGATAATAATTTATTTGAGGAATTACAGTCAGGATTTAGAGTGCATCATAGCACTGAGACAGCACTAGTTAAAATTACAAATGACCTTCTGATTGCTTCAGACAAAGGACTCGTCTCTGTACTTGTTTTATTAGATCTTAGTGCGGCGTTTGACACAACTGACCATCAAATTCTGCTACAGAGACTGGAACACTTAATTGGCCTAAAAGGTTCTGCACTAAGCTGGTTTAAATCTTATTTATCTGATCGTTTTCAATTTGTTGACGTTCATAATGAATCATCCTTACGTACTAAAGTTTGTTTTGGAGTTCCGCAAGGTTCTGTGCTCGGACCAATCCTATTTATTCTATATATGCTTCCTTTAGGTAACATCATTAGAAATCACTCTGTAAATTTCCATTGTTATGCGGATGATACACAGTTGTATTAATTGATGAAGCCAGAAGAAAGTAATCAATTAACTAAACTTCATAATTGCCTTAAAGACATAAAAACCTGGATGAGCACCAATTTCCTGATGTTAAATCAGACAAAATGGAGTTTTTGTTCTTGGCCCCAAACAACTCAGAGACTCTTTATCTGATGACATAGTTTCTCTCGATGGCATTGCTCTGGCCTCTACCACTACCATAAAAAACCTCAGAGTAACATTTGATCAAGATTTGTCTTTCAATTCTCATTTAAAACAAACCTCACGGACTGCATTTTTTCATCTGCGTAACATTGCGAAAATTAGGCCTATCCCCACCCGAAAAGATGCAGAAAAATTGGTCCACGCTTTTCTTACCTCAAGGCTGGATTACTGTAACTCTCGATTATCAGGTAGCTCTCGTAAGTCCTTAAAAACTCTCCAGCTAATTCAGAATGCAGCAGCACATGTACTAACAGGAACTAAGAAACAAGATCATATTTCTCCTGTTTTAGCTTCTCTGCACTGGCTCCCTGTAAAATCCAGAACTGAATTTAAAATCCTACTGTTAACTTATAAAGCTCTAAATGGTCAAGCTCCGTCATATCTTAGAGAGCTCATAGTGCCTTAGTATCCCACCAGAACACTGCGCTCTGAGAACGCAGGGTTACTCGTGGTCCCTAAAGTCTCCAAAAGTAGATCAGGAGCCAGAGCCTTCAGCTATCAGGCTCCTCTCCTGTGGAATCATCTTCCTGTTACGGTCTGGGAGGCACACACCGTCTCCACATTTAAGACTAGACTTAAGACTTTCCTCTTTGATCAAGCTTATAGTTAGGGCTGGCTCAGGCTTGCCTTGTACCAGCCCCTAGTTAGGCTGACTTAGGCCTAGTATGCCGGAGGACCCCCTATAATACACCGGGCACCTTCTCTCCCTCTCTCTCTCTCTCTCTCTCCCTCCCTCTCTCTTGCATCCTATTCCTGCATCTTGCTAACTCTGCCATTCTGGATGTCACTAACTCGGCTTCTTCTCCGGAGCCTTTGTGCTCCACTGTCTCTCAGGCTAACTCATATCGCAGCGGTGCCTGGATAGTGTGACGTGTGTGGTTGTGCTGCTGCCGTGGTCCTGCCAGATGCCTCCTGCTGCTGCCATCATTTGTCATTAGTCATACTTCTACTGTTATTATACACATATGATTATTATCACACATGTATACTGCCAGATACTAATATATACTTTCAACATATTGTACCACAGTAGCCAGAACTATAACGATAATATTATTACTTTTTTGAATGTTGCTGTAAGCTACTGTCATTACCGTCTGTCCTGCATATCTCTCTCTCTCTCTCTCTCTCTCTCTGAGTTTTTCCTGATCAGCTGTGAGGGTCCAAAGGACAGAGGGATGTCGTATGCTGTAAAGCCCTGTGAGGCAAATTGTGATTTGTGATATTGGGCTTTATAAATGAAATTGAATTGAATTGAATATATGTCCATGACGAATACCTACCCATAGAAACGAATATTCGAATATCCGAATATTTGGGTATAGCCCTAGTGCTAACTTGGTATCACTGTTAACATTAGCCCGTGTTCTAACCTGGTATCACTGTTAACATTAGCCCGTGTTCTTACCTGGTATCAGTGTTAGCATTTTTCTGTGTTCTAACCTGGTATCACTGTTAGCATTAATGCATGTGTAGCATGAATCGGTCTTCACTGTTAGTATTCGCCTGTCTGCTGACCCAGTATCACTGTTAGCATAAGCCATGTTCTACCCTGTTATCACCGTTAACATTAGCCTGCTTGCTAACCTGGTATCACTGTTAGCATTTGCCTGTGTTGTAACCTGGTATGACTCTTAGCATTAGCCCATGTTCTAACTTAGTATCAGATGGAGCATTAGCCCATGTGCTAACCTACCATTGTTAGCATTAGCCTGCTTGCTAATCTGGTCTGACTGTTAGCATTAGCCTATGTGCTAACCCAGTATGCCTGGCATGACTGGTAGCATTAGCCTGCTTGATAAACTGGTATCTCTGTAAGCATTACTCCGTGTTCCAACATGGTATCAGTGTTAGCATCAGCCCCTGTTCTAACCTGGAATCACTGTTAGCATTAGCCTCTTTGCTAACCTGGTATCAGTATCTTCTTCTGGGTACTTGTCGACCACGTTGATGATGTCGAGACACACCAGACCAACACACAGAATCTTCTTCTTCTGTTCCTCCATGTTTTCCACACACACAGCTGCAGTCTGGACTGGACTGGACTGAACTTTGACACACTGACTGACACACACACACACACACACACACACACATTTATCTGGTCGGCTCTCCAAAATAAGACTCACCACTTCCTGTCAGCAGAGATGATCAAATAAGAGCCTTTCAGGGGCGACTGTCCCCGTCCATCCTGACAGGACTTACTGATCTGGAGCTTTAACCGGCGGTGTCACTGATTTCTATTCTGTGTCAGTTTCCTGAAACAGTTCAGTAACTTCAGTGACTTCCTTAGAAGACTCAGAGTCTCCATCCAATGTGTGTCCAACATGTGTCCAATGTGTCCACACATCCAGAACCAACCAGAAACCTGTGACACTGTAAATATTGACTTAAGGGACAGAAACAAAAACAAAAATGTCTTTGATCAGCAGAAGA
This sequence comes from Epinephelus awoara, assembly GCA_035609425.1. Lineage (NCBI taxonomy): Eukaryota > Metazoa > Chordata > Actinopteri > Perciformes > Serranidae > Epinephelus > Epinephelus awoara. The sequence goes on along the minus strand of CM069296.1, from coordinate 48,487,985 downwards.
ACTTCTTCATTTAAACAGATGGTAAATAATTAACTCTATAACTCAGTAACTTGTTAACTCAGTAACTCTGTAACTTTTTAACTCAGTAACTCAGTCAGTGTGTGTGGCAAATGTATGTTGTATCTGTGGGGTTGGCACTCAAGATGTATGGAAGCGTGCGGAAAATTTTCCTAATAGGACAAATAAACTAATCTACTAATCTACTAACTTCTTAACTCAGAAACTCAGTAACTTTGTCAGTCGCCTGTTTTCAGTCTGGATTTTTATTAACAATGTTTTTAACGGTTTGTACGTCATCAGTATAAACACATCGTGAACACAACAGAGCTTTCAGCAGTGTTTCTGCTGTCTTGGTGGATGGAGGAGGGAGGGAGGAGGAGGAGGGTGGAGGAGGGATGAGGGAGAAGGGTGGTTGGTGTTTCTGTGTTGTTGTTGCAGTTTATTTTAAAAATAAATAAAAAAATTAAGCCCGCCCACAGGATGACCTCACACTGACTCCGTGTTTATTTGTTTACACAATAAATAAAATGTCAATAACAGATCAATAATTGATCGTCGATCAGCAGTCAGGAATCGCCATTTCAAACATGGCCACCCGGACAGTCGGACCTCGCCCTGAGCCGCGGGTGCCAAAGAAACCAGAGGGCACGGTCCCGTCTGGTCTACTGGTCCGCAGTGGGCGGGGTCTCTGGCCCGTCATCGCTCGGCCCTGACATCTGCATGAAGAGCTCCCTCAGCTCTGTGATGTCATCATCAAGGGACGGCATGGGCGGGGCTGGCCGCTGCTCGCGCTCCTCAATGAAGTCCCACAGACGGACGTTGTTCATGAACTGAAACAAACAGACACAGGTTAGAAACTACAAATCCCAGAAGCACAGAGCTGATGAACTACAACTTCTGTGGTTCTGACCCGGACGTTCCCCTCGGAGCTCAGCTGCTTCCTCGGCCGGTCGGGTTCTGCTCGGGTTCCGTCTGGGAAGGCGTGAAGATACAAACACTTCCCTCCGAACGGACACGAACCTCGACCCTGATCGAAGTACTTACAGGACTTCTTACTGCAACGACAGGAAATGACATCGTCATCAAACAAACCAATTAGCATGGCTCACCTGCAATGAGGAAGGGAAGGGAGAAAGGACGGCGATTTCACTGCAGCATCGAGATGATTTACTGAGTTCATACTGTGGAGTCCCCTCGTTGTCACCGGGTCACAGCTCAGGTGTTAAACGTCCTAACCCCGGCATGACATGAGCCTGTCCTGAACTTGACCTGAGCTTGACCTGACCCTGACATGAGCCTGACCTGAGCCTGAGAGAGAGATTGTGTAAGAGAGAGGGACTGTGAGACAGTTGGACATGTGTGTGAGACAGTTGGACGTGTGTGTGTGTGTGTGAGACAGTTGGACGTGTTGTCTCCCTGACTGAGGTCACATGGTCTCACCTGACTCCAGACTTGAAGAGCTCTATCAGCTGGTCCTTGTTGTCCTGGTCCTCCACCCAGCAGACCGAAGGGATGACAAACTCTGAGATGACTCGACATTCTGGACACGACCTGAGACAGACAGACAGACGGACAGATGGACATGACATCAGACAGAGACTCAGCCTGTCCCAGACTCTGGTCCCACATGAAGACAGTCCTACTTGATGATCTTGTTGCTGAAGTTTCTGGTGCAGCGCCACTGACGGATGCAGGACAGACAGAAGGTGTGACAGCAGGAGGACAGGATGCCGAACCTGCGGTCTGACGGGTTAACCTTCTGCACCACCACCTCCATACAGATGGAACACACCTGGACAACAACACTTCAGTTACTGTGACTGTCACCATGACAACAACCTGATCCGGGACAAACTGAACCCACCTTGTCCTGACTCAGCTGGGCTGCAAACGCCTTCTCCATGTCCGCCTCGAAGGCCAGAAGACACATCTACAGGCAGGCAGAGGGACAGACAGACAGAGAGAGAGACAGACAGAGAAGAAGACAGACAGAGGGACAGATAGACAGACAGAAAGACAGACAGAGAAAAGGACAGACAGAGGGACAGAGGGACAGACAGACAAAGGGACAGAGAAAGAGAGAGAGGGACAGAGTGTTTCAGGTGTGTTTTATATGAAGTTGTTTAGTCTCATTTATTAACTGTTAAGTGATGGTTGGTGTGACAGAAGAGGATGCAGAGGATAGGGGTAGATGGAGGCAGATGATTCGCTGTGGCGACCCCTAAAGGGAGCAGCCCAAAGAAGAACTTCAGTCTCATTGATGGGACATGTCTCATATTAAAACTTATCGTCCTCTGTCTGTCTCTCTGATGCTCTCAGGTTGGACAGAGTCCTCACAACAAACGTGATCTAGTTCAGAACATGTGGAACCAAACGCTGCTCAGAGACAGTTCAGAATCAGAAGACAAGAAACCAGCAGGGCACTCAGAACCTGGGACAGTATCAACAACGTCTCTGACCAGCTGGAGTAAAACCAGATCACAGCTCGTCTTCAAACTTCACAACACAAATACAAGATTAGTGTCAAGGGCCGGACACTGTGGGGATGCCCACCTGTCATGAGACTCTGTGAGGACGTCCACCTGTCATGAGACACTGAGGGGTGTCAAGTTGCTACCTAACGTTGAAGCCAGATCTCTGCAACCGGTAAGTACTGCTACCTGATGCCTTGCTCTCTCCTTCCATTGATTTACCACAGCTAATTCCACTTCAACGCTGTGGGCTCACCATAACATCCAGCTGGAGAATAAGTTTGCATCCCTTGCTTTCCCTCCTGTTGATGAGGAGCCCCAGCGCTCTCCTCCTCCATCTCCACTGCCGTCCCAGGGGTCCCACGGCTCACTGTCACCTCTGAGGTCTTCTACCGCCATACCTGAGCACTCCTCTCTCCGCAAGACCCTCCACTCCATACCGCTGTTAACACTGACACTGCAGAGTGCTCCCGCCCCCCTCTCTGTCCGTCCCTCTCCAGCCACTTCGTCGCCTCTGGCAAAGTCTCCTCCACCGACCGCTCCCCGCACCTCATCCAGCCATGAGACCCCACACTGTGCATCCCCTCGCCCCCTTTTTCCTCCGACTACATTAATAATTCGGGGACTCAATAACAAGAAACATTTGCTTTTTTAAAGCCGTAACACACTGTTTTCCCAGAGCCACAGTCCCAATTATCCTGGAGAAATTCCCACATCTGCTGAACACATTGCCGTCCACCATACACAGGATAACTGTTCACATTGGAGTTAATGATTCGTGATTCCCTTCGACACTCTGAGGTGACCAAATCTGAGTTTGGAGAACTTTTACAGTTTTTAAATCAGCTGTGGAAAATCCATCTTCATCAGTGGACGGCTGTCTCCTCATGGCTGTGGGTCAGAAAAGTTCACCAGAGTCCTCCAGCTTCTGTCTGTCTGCAGGGCACTCAGTGTAGGCTTCATAGATACTTTCAACCTGTTTTGGAATCGCCAATCCTTTTTAAAACCCGACGGTATCCATCCAAACGGACTAGGCAGCCACATGTTAAAAGCCAACCTGCAGCACACAGTGCAAACATACCCACGCAACTGACTGTTTACTCACCTCTCTCTCTCTCTCTCTCTCTCTCTCTCTCTCACACACACACACACACACACACACACACACACACACAGAGGTGCCTCCCTCTACTTCTATGGTGCGCTCTCTGAATAACACTGCCTATGTCAACTCCCCCTACAGGCCCCAACTGTCTTTAAACCCCTTTGCCACTGGTCTCCCCATTGAGACCACTGTGACAGTCAGACCCCTCCGCCCTCATGCCATCTTCAAAGCTGTAAATAAAAATAACCTCTCCTACATAACACTAATTGCCCCTGCTTCCTCACCACCTTCTACCCTGTGCAACCTGGCTCTTTTAAATGTGAGGTCCTTTATTCTATCTTCCCGGTTGGATTTCTTATTTTCAGTAGAAACGTGGTTGAAACCTGGTGAACTCACCCAGCTCCTGGAAGAATGTCCCCCTCACTACGAATTTACTGCTCCCCTCGGAGGCCTAGCGGTCATTTTTAGAGACTATCTTAACTACACACCCATTGCCACTGATGTCTATTCTAGTTTTGAAGTTCTGATGTTTAAATCCAGCAACTCATGCCCAGTCCTGTGTGCTCTTGTGTATAACAAGATTTCCACTATACTTCATTCCGATCCTAAACCTCAACTACCTGCCTCATACTCCTGTATAATATCTTCCTCCACAACCAGACAGTTTAGTGAGGCATATGTAACCTCTTCTTCATCCCGGAACTCTGAGGCCCCTCCTTCTTCCTCCCTGCACAGAGGAATTAATCTCCCAGCTCAACTCAACCTGTGTCAACATCCTGGACTCTGTTGCTCCACTCAAACTCAGAAAATCTAAAAATAAAACTCATCCCTTGCTTAACAACAACAACATCCGTGCTCTCAGGCAATCATGCAGAAAGGCAGAAAGAAAATGGAAAAGCTGCAAATCTCCTTTGAGATCCTAAGAAACCACTTACACAAATATCAGGAAGCACTCAAGTCGGCAAGACCCAAATATTTCTCAAATTTAGTTTCCAATAACTTCCATAATCCAAAGGTCCTATTCAACACCATAAACTCCATCATGTATCCTCCTCCCAACACCAGCCTTGATGTGTCCCCTGCCAAATGTGAGGAATTTCTAAACTTTTTAATGAACAAAGTGGAAGCCATCAGGGAAAACATCCATCCCCCCACCTATGACATAGCTGTCTCCCTCGCCTGTTCATCCAAACTGGACTACTTCCAACCCATCTCTCTACTCACCCTTACACACACACCGTCACCAGCATGAAACCAGCAATCTGCTCTCTCGACATCATTCCCACTGCTCTGCTGAAGGACGTCTTTGACATTACTGGTCCAACCATCCTCTCCATCATCAACAGCTCCATCATCACCGGTACCGTCCCAACCTGCTTCAAGACCCTTCTGAAGAAAACAAACACGGATCCCACACTGCCCAATAACTACAGACCTATTTCTGAACTCCCAATTCTGTCAAAAGTTCTTGAAAAGGTCATCCTCAACCAGTTTCTGCCCTACCTACATCATAACTACATCCTGGAAAAGTTTCAGTCTGGTATTAAGGCTAATCATAGCACAGAATCCGCTCCATTAAAAATCCACAAGCACCTGCTCCTCTCCATCGACTCTGGTAACTGTGCCATCCTCCTCCACCTCAGTACTGCATTCGATACAGTGGACCATAACATATTAACAGACCGTTTCCACATGGCGCTGGAATTAATGGCACTGCCTTGAACTGGTTCACATCCTACCTCAACAATAGAACCTTCTCCGTAAACATAGGCACACTCTCCTCTCCCCCAGCTACTCTCTCTTGCGGGTCCCACAAGGTTCAGTCCTAGGTCCCATTCTTTTCTCCATCTACATGTTTCCCCTCGGTCAAATCATTAAAAAATATGACATCTCTTTCCACTGCTATGCTGATGACACCCAGCTCTATCTTCCCCTCAATCCAAACAACCAATCCAAACTCACCAATATCTTCAACTGCATCAATGAAATAAAGTCCTGGATGGCAGTAAACTTCCTTCAACTAAATTAAGCTGAATCCGAAATTATTCTCTTTGGCCCCTCTGACAACATCAACCTAATATCCAACAGTCTTGGCAACCTGTCCACTCTTATCAAACCTCATGTCAAAAACCTCAGTGTCATTTTCGATACTGCACTGAAGTTTGATAAACAGGTCAACTCAGTAGTCAAAGCCATTTTTTTTTTCAAACCATTCCTCAGTTTCAAGGACCTAGAAAAAGTCATCCATGTTTTCATTTCCACCCAATTGGACTACTGCAACTCTCTTTACACTGGAATTAATCAGTCATCTCTCTCCCATTTACAACTAATACAAAACGCTGCAGCCAGACCTTTGACAGGTACCCCTGTCCTAGCCTCTCCCCACTGGCTGCCAGTGCAGTACTATATTGATTTTAAACTTCTTTGATTCACATACAAAGCCCTGAATGGAGTGGCCCCCTCCTACATGACAGAACTTTTAACCCCATACTCCACCTCCAGACCCCTCAGGTCGGCTAACCTAGGGCTTTTAACTGTTCCACGCACTTATTTTACACTCAGGGGTGACCGTGCCTTTGCGGTCGCAGCCCCCAGACTCTGGAACAGTATTCCCCTGTCTGTCAGACTTGCCCCCTCCATCGACTCTTTTAAATCAAGGCTAGAAACGTTCCGTTTTACTAAAGCTTTTCAGTCCTCCTGATGTTGCCTATGTGTTTATTTGTGCCTTGATCTATGTTGGTTGCTGTTTTTGTTCTGTTTATTATTTTACTTCACTTGTACCTCTTTTACTCATTTTTAACTGTACAGCACTTTGGTCAACTTGGGTTGTTTTTAAATGTGCTTTATGAATAAATTTGACTTGACTTGACATGAGACACTGTGAGGACGCCCATCTGTCATGAGACACTGTGAGGACAGCCAAGTGTCATGAGACACTGTGAGGATGCCCACCTGTCATGAGACACTGTGAGGACGCCCACCTGTCATGAGAAACTGTGAGGACGTCCACCTGTCATGAGACACTGTGGGGATGCCCACCTGTCATGACAAACACCATGTTGGAGCACAGGGAGGTTCAGGAGTCTACCTGGTACCAGAACACCTGAGGCCAAAGGTTGATGATCGACTGTGTGGTCGTATCATCTGATCTGCGGTGGTACGTCTTTGACACTCAGGTGACGGGAGGAGCAGAGCTGCCAGCTGATCACCACCTGGTGGTGAGTTGGATCAGATGGTGGGGGGCTGCCGGACAGACCTGGTAAACCCAAACGTATAGTGAGGGAGAACTTGGGACGTCAGTCTGAGGCCAGTGTCCGTCAGGTCTTCAGCTCCAATCTCCAGAAGAATTTCTTGTGCATACTGGGGGAAGTTGAAGACATGGAGTCTGAGTGGTCCATGTTTAAAGCCTCCATTTTAGAGGCAGCTGCTAAAAGGTTGTGGTCAGAACGTCGTTGCCCGTCATGGCGGCAACCAAAGACCTGCTGGTGAAACCTGGGTGTGGGAAGAGATCGAGGAGGCTACAGCGAAGGAATGTCTCAGGAAGAGAAAGCAGGGCTCAGCAGAGGACAGCGGTGGAAGGAACACTTTGAGGGACTCCTGAACACAGCCATCATGTCCACCATGGAGGAGGCAGAGCCTGAAGATTCGGGGAACTCGTCCATATCCCTGGCAGAGGTCTCTGAGGTAGTCAAAAAGCTCCTCAGCAGCAGGGCGCTGGGTGTGGATGAGATTCACCATGAGAAGCTGAAGACTCTGGACATTGTTGGGCTGTCTTGGCTGACGCAACTTTTCAGTGTCACATGGAGGTCTGGTACGGTGCCTTTGGAGTGGAGTGGTGGTTCTCATTTTCACAAAAGGGGACCGGAGGTTGTGCTCCAATTATCAGGGTATCACACTGCTCAGCCTCCCGTAGAGTTTGCTTCAGGATGCTGGAGAGGAGGCTTCGACTGATTTTATCGAACCTCAGATTCAGGAGGAGTGATGCAGATTCTGTCCTGGTCGTGGAACAGTGGTGCAGCTCTTCACCCTCACAGGGCTGCTGGAGGGGTTGTGAGAGTCCATCCAGTCTACATGTGCTTTGTGGACTTGGAGAAGGCTTAGAACTGCATCACATGGGGCATTGTATGCGGGGGAATGCAGGAATATGGGGTACCAGGAGACATTTATTTGGTCCCTGTCTGACCAAAGTGAGAGCTGTGCCTGAAAACTCGACGTTAAGTCAAACACGTTCTCAGTGGGTGTTGTTCTTCCACGAGGGTTGTCCCTTGTCTCTGATCTTGTTTGTGATATTCGTAGACAGGATCTCGAGGTGCAGCCAGGGGGAGAGAGAGGTCTAGTTTGGAGACCTCAGGATTTCATCTCTGCTGTTTGCAGATGATGTGGTTCTGTTGGCTTCATCACACAGTAACCTCCAGCATGACCTGGGGTGGTTTGTGACTGAGTGTGAAGTGGTCGGGATCAGAGTCAGCACCTCCCAGTCTGAGGTCATGGTTCTCTGCTGGAGAACAGTGGATTGCGGGATGGAAGAGAGCTACTGCCTCAAGAGAAGGAGTTCAAGTATCTCTTGCTCACAGTAAGGGTAGAATGGAACGTGTTTGACGTGGCATCTGCAGTGATGCAGGCACTGTGCTAGACCGTCATGTATCAGAGGGAGCTGAGCGGGAAGTCAAAGCTTTCTATTTCCTGGTCCATCTGCGTCCCAACCCTCACCTATGGTCATGAGCTCTGGGTAGGTCACAGATACAAGCGTCTGAAATGTACCCAGTGAAAATGACAATAAAGCGAATCTTGGATCTTGCTCCTTCATGTTGAGGTGGTTCAACATCTGATCAGGATCCTCCTGGTCCAGCTGGTAGGAGATCCAGAACACACTGGAGGGATTATAGATCTCATCTGGTCTGGGAACGCCTCCGGATGGGAAGCATTGCTGGATGGATGGATGGTGGATGGATGGATGGATGGATGGATGGATAAGTGAATAGGTGAATACATGAATGGAAACTGTAGTGAATTACAGGATGATTCATTGTGGTGTTACGTCCACATGAGTCATAATGATTCCACAGAAACATGATAAACCCCTTGTTAACCACTTGTTCACCTGCTCCATCACATCACAGTAACGTGCGCACCTTTTCATGCGCTCTCCTCTGCTCGGGGTCGTGGGGGTGGAGCACCTGCAGCCCACACACCTCACACAGGTCGCCATGGAGATACGTACAGTTGTCTTCATAGTAACAGTGTCCTGCAGCAGCATAGGGACACAGCTGAGGGAGGTCCTGGTAAGCTCTGCCCACAGGGGGATGGGCTGCAGAGAGCACAGATTAACATACATAAAACATATCAGCTGGTGATAAACTTCATGGAACACCACATCACCTCATGTGCTATTGATGACATCACAGACCACAACCAGCCAATCAGAGGCCAGTATTTTATACCACCTTGTTCCTTTGCTGAAGCATTCAGACCTGTCCTGATGGCGTCCACGTACGACTGAGGAGCTGCTGCCGCCGCTGACGCCCCCGTGACCTCTGACCCCAAAGTGTCTGCTGGACACCCAAACATACTGTCCACGCCCAGGACTGGGAGACAGAGAGGAGGAGGAAAGAGACAGACAGACAGTAAGAGAGAGAGAGAGAGAGAGACAGACGGACAGACAGGAAGAGAGAGACAGACAGGAAGCGACAGACAGACAGACAGACAGGAAGAGACAGACAGGAAGAGAGACATATGTAAAGGAAGAGACAAGTGATGTAGCTGAACCAAGTATCATTCCTAAAGAAAGACACGTGAAAGAAGTGACATACCAAAAGGAAGGGACATACCTAAAGGAGGTGAAGTATGAAAAGGAAGGGACATGCTAAAAGGAAGTGATGTAACAAAAAGAAGTGACATACCAAAAAGGAGGTGACATGTGAAAAGGAAGTAACATACCTAAAGGAAGTGACGCACCTACAGGAAGTGACATACCTGAAGGAGGTGACATATATAAAGGAAGTGACATACCAAAAGGAAAGGACATACCTAAAGGAAGTGACGTACCAAAAGGAAGGGACATACCAAAAGGCAGTGATGTACCAAAATTAAGTGACATACCAAAAGTAAGGGACGTACCAAAAGGAAGTGACATACCAAAAAGAAGGGATGTAATCAAGGAAGGGACAAACTTGAAGGAAGTGACATACCAAAAGGAAGGGACATACTAAAGGAAGTGACATACCAAAAGGAAGGGACGTACCAAAAGGAAGGGACAAATCTCAAGGAAGTGACATACCAAAAGGAAAGGACAAACCTCAGAGAATATGCACCTGAGTAAATATATCAGTGTATCATATTTCACATCATATTTAATTATTCTTAATAGCCGATTGTAGCCAAGTATCATAATGCAGTGATGCAAACACAGGTATGGTGAAAAAAGAGAGAGCCTCTGAACTTCTATATAGATCAGATCTATATCAATCTGGTGCACTTCGGGAGCAAATTTAGGAGGCTACATATATAAAGAACTTTGTGTTTATGTAAACAATTTTGGCCACAGTAAGCTAAATATATAAAATATGCATTAACCAAGCTAAAAAGGCCAGAGAATGTCATGAGCAAAAGTCCCCAGTTTGCTTAACAAAGTGACTGTTAAAAAACACAACAAAAGCAATAAAGACTATTTGTTAATAGGTCAGTATTAATATTTTATTGTTCCAAGTTTTCTATTTCCACTCTGGTTTTAAAACAGTTTCTAACAAGCAGAGAGATGATTTATAACCACACTAAACACATATCCTAATGATGATTTTAGCTGCATTTTAATGGTCATAATAATTCTTAAATGTGCCTTACCCTACTTTTAATATTTGTAAATTAATATTATTATTTTTATTTCTAGTCTCTACATCTGTTAAATCAGACAAGCTGTTGTTCGCAAAATTACTGACAAGGATTTTTTATCTGTTTTTATTCTGTTGTAGCCATGATTACAGGCTGTTGTTACTTAGTTGAAAATAACTGTTTTGCTGCCACTGAAACAGAAGTTTTTTTTACAGATACCGGTAGGCTACTGTTTCATCTCATATGAGTATGAGTTCATGATGATGATGATGTCGCTCCTAATTAACAACTCCGCCTCTTTCACATGAACGCGCTCATTGCTGGAAAACACAGAGATGACAGAGCGAGTTGATAACCAGCTTTGTAGTACTGGTTATCCTGGATGGGCGCTGTTAGGCTCTGTGAAGCCAGCTCACCTAAAGAAAGCCTGGCTATGTTAAACGGGTATCGTAGTACAGGCCGACCGGGGGAGAGCGAGTATCAGAGCGCAGACAGTGGCGTGACGGACCGCGGGAGAGAGAAAGGCAGGCGAGCAGTGACACACATCCTGCGACTTTGCTTTACCTGCAACAGCTGTTTTATTTTTATTCTCCCCTTCCTCAATGCAGTTCCATCATGTAGCGTGACAAAAATATGATTTATTATGAATCGTTAAGGGCATCTGTCTGTTAAATTATTTTTGGAAATACCTAATTTTCTATTTTAGAAAACAGTATTTTAGAACAGTGGTAACAGTATGGAAACATAAATATTTTTCCATACTTTATTTTTCATTTTCCATACTTTTAATACCTGGAAATTGATCAAATCTATTTCCATACTTTTCCATACTTTCGTAGGAACCCTGCAAAAGGAAGGAACAAACTTAAAGGACGTGACATACCAAAAGGAAGTGACACACCAAAAGGAAGTGACATACCTAAAGAAGGAACATACCTAAAGGATATGACATACCTCCCTACTAAGACCAACTACAAAGGTGTGCAATGTGACATTTCCAACATGGCTAACATGGCTGAGTGTGTTATTCACCTCTTTCTCTGAGGACCACCGTCTTCCTTACTCCACCTCTGACCCTGCCCCCTGCTCCTCCTACACCTGCATGATCCTCTGAAGCTCCTCCCCCTCCTCCTCTGGATGAAGATTTGATGTGATCATACCTGCAGACAGGTCACACACACCTGAATACACACAGAAATTGATGTAACCTCCTACAGGGACAGGTGTCACTGCTGTCAGTGTGGCGACAGTAAACAGAGGATGACATGTTGCCTGTCGGGTGACTGTTACCTGCCAGGTGTGTGTTACAGGTGAGTGTTACATGTCAGATGTGTGTCACAGGTGAGTGTTACCTGTCAGGTGTGCGATACAAGTGAGTGTTATAAGCGAGTGTTAGGCCTACCTGCCAGGTCTGTGTTACAGGTGAGTTTTACCTGTCAGGTAATTGTTACAGGTGAGTTTTACCTGTCAGGCCAGTGTTACCTGTCAGGTAGTTGTTACAGGCCAGTGTTACCTGTCAGGTAGTTGTTACAGGTGAGTGTTACCTGTCAGATGAGTGTTACAGGTGAATGTTACCTGTCAGGCCAGTGTTACCTATCAGGTGTGTGTTTCAGGTGAGTATTACCTGTCAGATGAGTGTTACAGGTGAGTGTTACCTGTCAGGTGTGTGTTATAGGTGAGTGTTACCTGTAAGGTGTGTGTTATAGGTGAGTGTTACCTGCAGCGTTCTCCATAGGCACACACTCCTCTCTGATAGAACTTGCAGATGGTGGAGGGTTTACTGTTGGTTGGGTCGTGAGAGAACAGACAGCGGCTCCCCTCTCTGCACACACCATGGAGGAAGTACCTGAAACACATCATAGCTCTTACACCTGCTGCACAGGAAATGACATCCCCTGCTTTCAACAAACACACTTGCTCCAGTGGCGGCTCCTGACAAATTTCAGGGGGGTTGTTGTGATGATGGCTGACGTGACTCATTCAATGGGTAAATTTGAATTCATTATTTTTCAATCAATTCAATCAATCAATCAATTCAATGTGTGAAGGAGTCAACATCCAACATCAGAGTTAATTATGGCCGGGCTCCACCGGCTGCATAGAGAAGCCAGCGGGGTTGTATACCGTTTGCCAAGCCGAGAGGCTGTATGTGGGCTGCATGAAATGTTAAAGCATTTCCCACCTAAGTTATTACATATATTTGAGTTATCTACAAGTTTACTGTACTGTTTGTCATTTACTCACTTTCAAATGTTCGCCACGGACATTTACACAATGTCACGGATAAACATGGGTAAATGCATGAAAAAAATCATCACATGTCGCCTCTGATAATGGTTTATTCATTTAAAAACACATTGTGCTCGTTTAGCACACTATTTCATGTAGTTTTTATCTGCTGGAGGGTCGCATAGGGGAGCGTAGCGCAACAAAAATAGAAGAGCCACGTAAAATAGAGAGTTGTCGCGTCGCTCCCGTTGCCCGTGCAGCCGCTGTAATTGATTAACGGGGGCGAACTGCTACAGGACTCGCGCTGCAGTTAACACTACTAACAGCGTGAGTTAATGTCTCTGCACATGTTGAGCCTCCAGCTATGTTAATACAGACACAGGCTAATATAACATGATGAGTTAGAGTTGTTCGGACCACTTTTGGACTTGTTTGCCCACATATTTGTACCGAGAGGTCTTTGGATCCATTCTACTATGTTTGCTTCTTCTTCTTCTGGCGGACCAGGTGCGTTAAGTGCTTCTTTACAATGCATACCGCCACCTATTAGGGCTGTCACTTTTTCAAAAACTCAAGTTCGAACGAATTTGAAATGACCCGCAATTCGTTCGGATATATTCAAATTACAACAACAACAGATACGCAGCACTTCTATTTTTGCCGGACGCCGGAGCACAACGCCGGTTAATTTTCAAAATAAGATACACAGTGTTCACGGCGGATCATATTTCCCTGCACTACACCTTGAAAGCTAATGGGCAGACATAATGGGCAGAGGCAGGCCTCTGCCCATTATGTAGCTTTCAAGGTGTAGTGCAGGGAAATATGATCCGCCGTGAACACTGTATCTTATTTTGAAAATTAACCGGATGTTTTATTGTATTTCTCTGCACGACTTCCTGGCCCGCACGATCTGCTCTGTGCTGAATTGCTGCGTTGTGCTCCGGCGTCCGGCAAAACATAGAAGTGCTGCGTATCTGTTGCGGAGGCCTCCGGAGTGCCGGAGCTGAGCCGGAACGCAGCACTGCCGGAGCCGGTGGAAACACACACATTGACTAGAATTGAATCTAATTGGCTCCGTTGCCGTGCCGGAGCGGAGACGCAGCCAACACGCATCTGGTGGAAATTGGGGGTTACAAAGTCGACAAACAGCCTTATCTTTGTTCGTAACTTTGCCATCCACGGCGTAGAACCCACAATACTTCCACACGCTGCTTCTCAGATGTTTTGGTGTCGTGATTGTCCGCTCAGGACGGCTTTGCTCGCTATTGTCCTCCATTTTCAGTGCAAAACAACACATTAACATTAGCTTAGTTTAGTGATAGGTCAATAGGGCATGCAATAAGATGATAGTGAATTCTTTGAGCGCCCTCTGTTGGATCACACGGCGAACTAACGTTACATCAAACGGTCTGATGCGCCTATAGAGACTGCAGTTTGCATTTCGAACAGGTAATTACAGCTCGAATATGAACTTTTCACCCCTCCATCGAACGAATGTTCTAAATTCGAATAAAAAGTGACAGCCCTACCACCTATTGCACCGGAATTGTGATGACAAGCTACATTCACAGACAGTGAGTCCCATTATAATGTCTTTATGAGCGAGGTCGAACAGGTAACGCCAAAAGCAGAAAAATATATATGATGCAGAGATCATTTATTCGTGGCACACCGCCACAGATAAATGAATGTATGGGAAACACTGGTGATGGGATGATAGCACAGTGATGTGTGTGGTATCACATGAAACCTCTGCTCCTGCGCTTTCATGTGATATGCGTGCCATTTCTGTGCAAGCCTGCATTCTCGAGTAATCCACCCAAAAGTAATGTGTGTGCAGGGCTATATGAAAGCTTTGTTATACATAATTTTAGTGTAATTTTATCGTTTTTTTTTTCCTTGTGAAAACACTGAACTACCGACAAGTGCTTGGTCTTGTTGGAAAGCTGCAGTTCCGCTGTTTCAAGTGATGTGTGGCTCTTCGCTATGACGAACGGTCATGGATAGAGATCAATAGAGAAGAACAGGTGTGAATTTGGACGCACTGCGTCGTTCCTTTTTAACCTATATGGTTAAAAAGCCTCTTGGATCAGCTGGAAATGTTGGCCATGTTGATCTTGAATGTGACCGCTGGGCAGTGGCGCTGCCTCATGTGATGTCAGAATGATCGGAAAAATTAGTAAAGCAATATTTCAGTGGAAACGGTTGACAGCATGTTTTTTAAACATTTTGAGTGATAAAATACAACTCATCTTCTTTGTAATGTCCATGATGTCTCCACATTACAACTTAAATACTCAAGAACACACAATGAAAAAAGAACGACTTCCCGACATGGGAAATCGGACCATCCAAGGAGCACATGAATGATACTTGGTGGTTTACGTAAGACGAAAACACACTGGGGCGAGCCCTCCCGGAACCCATAGAGATTGCATTGGAGTGCCTGCATTAAGAAAAAAAGCCTTTTCCAGCCAGGCTGATATTACCCCAAAGGGTTGGAACGCAACTTCACACTGCGTCTGATTGGATATTCAGAGGCAGGAGGAGCTGTTTCAAGTGAAAATTATCAGAAAAATTAATATATTGTGTGTATATATGACAATAATGATGATGATAATCATCTTTCTTTTCTTTTGTGGCTCAAGGCAGTGGTGGACTCCGGGGTTTTGTCAGACCTAATTGTATTGCAGAGTTTTGCACAGCGGCGACCGGATCTTTGCTCTCAAACCACAAAAAAATGAGATGGCACAACAGTACATTATTCTATGCTTTCTTTTGATTTTCACAAAGCGACCAGAGAGCAAACGCTTTGTTTGCTCTCTGGTCTTCACACATCCTGAGGAAGGCGCAAGCCGACACGCGTTGGTGTTTTTAATGACTCTTGCCCATTGAATAAAGGCTTTTTAACTTTTCCAAACTGACCTGAGCGCCTGGGCTCTGATTTTTTTATGCCTTCTGGATTTTCAACCCTTCCATGAGCCCCAGTGGTTTGAGGGACACCAGCAGCGCTCCTGTTATCCTCTTCTTCTACAAATGAATGACAATTGGCTAACAGCCATGGATGATTCAATGCTTGTTGGCACAGTATTAATTGATTTTAGTGCTGCCTTTGATCTGGTGAATCATGATCTGTTAATTAAGAAGCTTGATCACTATGGTTTTAAAGCATCCGCTCTCATGTGGGTTAGTAGATACTTGTTAATCAGAACACAAAAAGTATTTTTTTAATGGCACCTTTTCAGACAGTAGACAACTTAAATGTGGACTTCCACAAGGTAGTTGCCTTGGGCCACTCCTCTTCTCGATATTCACCAATGATCTCCCACTTGTTTTAAATAAGTGTGATTTGACTATGTATGCAGATGATTGCACCATGTACTATGCTTCACCTTCTTGTGATGAACTGAATCATACCGTATCATCAGAACTTAATGTCATCTTTAATTCGATAGAAACGAACAAACTCAAACTTAAATATCAAAGACGGTCTCTATAATATTTGGATCTTATTATAATATGGCAAAGAATCCAATTCTGAATTTACAAATAGATGGTCAACCGATTCAATATGTAAGAAAGGCAAAGCTACTGGGTCTCTGGCTTGATAACACTTTGTCTTGGTCTGAACATGTAAATAAGATTGTTCTGAAGATGGGTAGAGCAGTTGCAAGTGTCAGGAAATGTGCACCTCTTATTCCTTCATCACTGCTCTGTCAAACAGTTCGTTCTCTGGTTTTGTGTCACCTGGATTATTGCTTGGTTATCTGGTCATCCGCGTCTAAACAGTTAATAAGAAAATTACAAGTAGCACAAAACAAGGCTGCCAGACTTATTCTCAACTGTCCCCCTTTGACGAGTACAATTGATATACATTACAATTTGGGTTGGCTTTATGTCAAGAAAAGAATTTTAATGAATTTATTGGTTAATTTTTACAGTATTGTGAAAAAATGATCTCTACAATTTCTTGCTCAAAAGATAATCTACACCAATGAAATTGATTTCTTTAAGAAATCAGTTTTGTATAGAGCCACAAGTTTATGGATTCTACTCCCAAGATATATTCACAGGAATTGTTTCAAGAGAAAATTGAGAATACACTTGCAATCTAATTATTTGAGTTTATTCATCTGTTGTAAGTCTGTCATTTATTTTCTCTGCTTTTGTCTTTTCTCTTTTTTAATATACTCCATTTTATTATTTTTCAATTATGTATTCTTGTTTCTGTACTTTTTGTATTATGATATGAGTTTTATGACTATGGACCCCAGGAAGACTAGCTGATCGCCCAGGCGTCAGTTAATGGGGATCAATAAACAAATAAAGTTTTTCCTTATCCGCTGTGAGGGTCTAAAGGACAGAGGGATGTCGTATGCTGTAAAGCCCTGTGAGGCAAATTGTATTTGTGATATTGGGCTTTATAAATAAAATTGATTGATTGATTGATAAACAAATACACCTGATACTGACAGGTAACACCTGATACTGACAGGTAACACCCACCTGATACTGACAGGTAATACCTGATACTGACAGGTAACACCCACCTGATACTGACAGGTAACACCTGATACTGACAGGTAACACCCACCTGATACTGACAGGTAACACCTGATACTGACAGGTAACACCCACCTGATACTGACAGGTAATACCCACCTGACACTGACAGGTAACACCCACCTGATACTGACAGGTAATACCCACCTGACAGTGACAGATAACACCCACCTGACACTGACAGGTAACACCCACCTGATACTGACAGGTAACACCTGACACTGACAGATAACATCCACCTGACACTGACGGATAACACCCACCTGATACTGACAGATAACACCCACCTGATACTGACAGGTAACACCCACCTGATTCTGACAGGTAACACCCACCTGATTCTGACAGGTAACACCCACCTGACACTGACAGATAACACCCACCTGATACTGACAGGTAACACCCACCTGATACTGACAGGTAACACCCACCTGACACTGACGGATAACACCTGATACTGACAGATAACACCCACCTGACACTGACGGATAACACCCACCTGATACTGACGGGTAACACCCACCTGACACTGACAGGTAACACCCACCTGATACTGACAGGTAATACCCACCTGACACTGACAGATAACACCCACCTGATACTGACAGGTAACACCCACCTGATACTGACAGGTAACACCCACCTGACACTGACAGATAACATCCACCTGATACTGACAGATAACACCCACCTGACACTGACAGATAACATCCACCTGATACTGACAGGTAACACCCACCTGATAATGACAGGTAACACCTGACACTGACAATGACAGGTAACACCTGACACTGACAGGTAACATCCACCTGATACTGACAGGTAACACCCACCTGATAATGACAGTTAACACCTGACACTGACAGGTAACATCCACCTGACACTGACAGGTAACACCCACCTGATACTAACCGGTAACACCCACCTGATACTGACAGGTAACACCCACCTGACATTGACAGGTAACACCCACCTGATACTGACAGAGAGCTCATAGTGCCATATTATCCCACCAGAACTCTGCGCTCGGAGGATGCAGGGTTACTCGTGGTCACTAAAGTCTCTAAAAGTAGATCAGGAGCCAGAGCCTTCAACTATCAGGCTCCTCTCCTGTGGAATCGTCTTCCTGTTGCAGTCCGGGAGGCAGACACCGTCTCCACATTTAAGACTAGACTTAAGACTTTCTTCTTTGATAAAGCTTATAGTTAGGGCTGGCTCAGGCTTGCCTTGCACCAGCCCCTAGTTAGGCTGACTTAGGCCCAGTCTGCCGGAGGACCCCCTAAGATACACCGGGCACCTTCTCTCTCTCTCTCTCTCTCTCTCTCTCTCTCTCCCTATTACTCCATCTTGCTAACTCAGCCATTCTGGATGTCACTAACTCGGCTTCTTCTCCGGAGCCTTTGTGCTCCACTGTCTCTCAGGTTAACTCGTATTGCAGCGGTGCCTGCATAGTGTGTCGTGTGTGGTTGTGCTGCTGCCGTGGTCCTGCCAGATGCCTCCTGCTGCTGCTGCATCATTAGTCATACTTCTACTGTTATTATACACATATGATTATTGTCACACATGTATACTATCAGATATTAATATATTATTAATTATAATATTATTACTTTCATTAATGTTGTTGTAAGCTACTGTCATTACCGTCTCCTGTATCTCTCTCTGTCTCTCTCTCTTTCTGTCTCATTGTGTCATAAGGATTACTGTTAATTTATCATGTTGTACTGTTCTGTACGACATCTATTGCACGTCTGTCCGTCCTGGAAGAGGGATCCCTCCTCAGTTGCTCTTCCTGAGCTTTTTACCATTTTTTTTCCCCCGTTAAAGGGTTTTTGGGGAGTTTTTCCTGATCAGCTGTGAGGGTCTAAAGGACAGAGGGGTGTCGTATGCTGTAAAGCCCTATGAGGCAAATTGTGATTTGTGATATTGGGCTTTATAAATAAAATTGATTGATTGATTGAACACCCAGCTGATACTGACAGGTAACGTCCACATGATACTGACATGTAACGCTCACCTGATACTGACAGGTAACACCCACTTGATACTGACAGGTAACACCCACCTGATACTGACAGGTAACACCTGACACTGACAGGTAACACCCACCTGATACTGACAGGTAACACCCACCTGATACTGACAGGTAACGCCCACTTGATACTGACAGGTAACGCCCACCGGATACTGACAGGTAACACCTGATACTGACAGATAACACCCACCTGACACTGACGGATAACACCCACCTGATACTGACGGGTAACACCCACCTGACACTGACAGGTAACACCCACCTGATACTGACAGGTAATACCCACCTGACACTGACAGATAACACCCACCTGATACTGACAGGTAACACCCACCTGATACTGACAGGTAACACCCACCTGACACTGACAGATAACATCCACCTGATACTGACAGATAACACCCACCTGACACTGACAGATAACATCCACCTGATACTGACAGGTAACACCCACCTGATAATGACAGGTAACACCTGACACTGACAATGACAGGTAACACCTGACACTGACAGGTAACATCCACCTGATACTGACAGGTAACACCCACCTGATAATGACAGTTAACACCTGACACTGACAGGTAACATCCACCTGACACTGACAGGTAACACCCACCTGATACTAACCGGTAACACCCACCTGATACTGACAGGTAACACCCACCTGACATTGACAGGTAACACCCACCTGATACTGACAGAGAGCTCATAGTGCCATATTATCCCACCAGAACTCTGCGCTCGGAGGATGCAGGGTTACTCGTGGTCACTAAAGTCTCCAAAAGTAGATCAGGAGCCAGAGCCTTCAACTATCAGGCTCCTCTCCTGTGGAATCGTCTTCCTGTTGCAGTCCGGGAGGCAGACACCGTCTCCACATTTAAGACTAGACTTAAGACTTTCTTCTTTGATAAAGCTTATAGTTAGGGCTGGCTCAGGCTTGCCTTGCACCAGCCCCTAGTTAGGCTGACTTAGGCCCAGTCTGCCGGAGGACCCCCTAAGATACACCGGGCACCTTCTCTCTCTCTCTCTCTCTCTCTCTCTCTCTCCCTATTACTCCATCTTGCTAACTCAGCCATTCTGGATGTCACTAACTCGGCTTCTTCTCCGGAGCCTTTGTGCTCCACTGTCTCTCAGGTTAACTCGTATTGCAGCGGTGCCTGCATAGTGTGTCGTGTGTGGTTGTGCTGCTGCCGTGGTCCTGCCAGATGCCTCCTGCTGCTGCTGCATCATTAGTCATACTTCTACTGTTATTATACACATATGATTATTGTCACACATGTATACTATCAGATATTAATATATTATTAATTATAATATTATTACTTTCATTAATGTTGTTGTAAGCTACTGTCATTACCGTCTCCTGTATCTCTCTCTGTCTCTCTCTCTTTCTGTCTCATTGTGTCATAAGGATTACTGTTAATTTATCATGTTGTACTGTTCTGTACGACATCTATTGCACGTCTGTCCGTCCTGGAAGAGGGATCCCTCCTCAGTTGCTCTTCCTGAGCTTTTTACCATTTTTTTTCCCCCGTTAAAGGGTTTTTGGGGAGTTTTTCCTGATCAGCTGTGAGGGTCTAAAGGACAGAGGGGTGTCGTATGCTGTAAAGCCCTATGAGGCAAATTGTGATTTGTGATATTGGGCTTTATAAATAAAATTGATTGATTGATTGAACACCCAGCTGATACTGACAGGTAACGTCCACATGATACTGACATGTAACGCTCACCTGATACTGACAGGTAACACCCACTTGATACTGACAGGTAACACCCACCTGATACTGACAGGTAACACCTGACACTGACAGGTAACACCCACCTGATACTGACAGGTAACACCCACCTGATACTGACAGGTAACGCCCACTTGATACTGACAGGTAACGCCCACCGGATACTGACAGGTAACACCTGACACTGACAGGTAACATCCACCTGACACTGCCAGGTAACATCCACCTGATACTGCCAGGTAACGCTCACCTGATACTGCCAGGTAACGCTCACCTGATACTGACAGGTAACACTCACCTGATACTGACAGGTAAGGCAAGGCAAGGCAAGTTTATTTGTATAGCACAATTCAACACAAGGTAAGTGCTTTACAGAGACATTAAAAGCAACAAGACACAATTTAAAACAATAAAAACAGTTGATTAAAAAGGGAAATAGAAATTGAGAATAATAGTGATAATAATACAATACAATAACATAAAATAAAAACAGGCTCAATACACTGAACAGTCAGGATAAGAAAAGAAGTAGAATAATAAAAGGCATAAATTAGCAGTGTGTAGTTAAAAAGCACGGGCAGTAGAATACAGCAGGTAAGTATTTAATCTAAGAGTATGCTTCAGTAAACAATAGTGTTTTGTAGCCCTGATTTAAAGGAGCTGACAGTTTGAGCAGACCTCAGATCTACAGGAAGTTTGTTCCACAGGTGAGGAGCATAATAACTGAATGCTGCCTCACCTTGCTTGGTTCTTGTTCTTGGAACACACAACAAACCTGTTCCAGATGACCTAAGGGGTCTGGATGCTTCGTAGGGAACCAGTAGGTCAAGCATGTATTTTGGTCCGAGACCATTCAGGGCTTTGTAGACCAGCAGTCAGATTTTAAAATCTATTCTTTGACTCACAGGAAGCCAGTGTAGCGATTTAATGACCGGTGTAATATGGTCCAGTTTCCTGGTGTTTGTAAGGACTCTGGCGGCAGCGTTCTGAATCAGCTGCAGCTGTCTGATTGATTTTTTGTTAAGGCCTATAAATAAGCCATTGCAATAATCCAACCTACTAAAAATGAATGCATGAATAAGTTTTTCCATGTCTTGTTTAGGCAGAAACCCCTTAATTCTAGCTATATTTTTCAGGTGTAATAGGCAGATTTAGTAATAAGCTTTAAATGGCTGTTGAAGTTCAGGTCTGAGTCAATAATAACACCAAGATTTCTGGCTTGATTTGTAGCTGTCAATGACATAGAGCCAAGGTGGGCGCTGATCTTTGCCCTTTCATTTCTAGGGCCAAAAATTAATACCTCTGTCTTTTCTGGATTTAGCTGGAGAAAATTCTGGCACATCCAGTCATTGATTTGATCAATACAGTTACTCAGTGAGAGTAAGGGACTGTAGTCGTGTGATGACACTGAGATATAGAGTTGTGTGTCGTCGGCATACGTATGATAGGAGATGTTGTGATGTTCCATAATCTGGGCTAGGGGTAGCATATAGATGTTGAATAGAAGTGAGGAACCCCACATGTGATCGTAGTTCGCTCAGATTCATGGTTACCAACTGACACAAAAAAGTCCCTATCTTGTAAGTAAGATTTGAACCATTGTAGTACAGTGCCGGTGAGTCCCACCCACTTTTCCAATCTACTAAGTAGTATATTATGATCAACTGTATCAAATGCAGCACTGAGATCTAGTAATACCAGGACAGAGGATTTGCATGCATCATTATTCTGATGAATATCATTTAAGACTTTGATAAGTACAGTCTCAGTGCTGTGATGTGGCCGAAATCCAGACTGAAATGTGTTAAAAAGATTGTTTTGCATCATAAAAGTATGGATTTGCTGAAAGACAACCCTTTCAATGATTTTCCCCAAAAATGGCAGATTTGATATTGGCCTGTAGTTACTAATTGTTGTGGCGTCCAGATTTGATTTTTTTAGGAGAGGTTTTATTACTGCAGTTTTCAAGGCCTGGGGAAACTGGCCTGCTATAAGAGAAGTATTTATTATCTGCAGTACATCTGGAGCTATGCAGTTAAAAATGGTTTTAAAAAAGTTTGAAGGCAGAATATCAAGGCAGCATGTTGTGGGCTTTAATTTTGAAACCATTTCTGTTAGAGTTGTGTAATCTAGGAGGCTAAAATGTCCTAGATTAACCGGAGGACAGGAAGGCACAAGTGTTATCATTCCAGAGCTGGAGCTGCACACTGCCTGTCTTATCTGTAATATTTTGTGTGTGAAGAAGGCTGCAAAGTCATTACATGACTTGTTAGACAGTAGTTCAGGAGGGAGTGATGCTGTGGGGTTTGTCAGTCTGTCCACTACAGAAAAAAGTGTGCGGGCATTATTACTGTTTCTATTGATAATCTCTGAAAAATATGATTGCCTTGCATTCTTCAGTTCCTGGTTATAGTTGTGAAGACTCTCTTTATAAATGTCGTAATATACCTGGAGTTTGTTTTTACGCCACCTGCGTTCAGCTTGTCTACATACTCTTTTGTATTCTTTAACCAGTGTGGCGTTTCTCCAGAGTGCCTTTTTCCTACCTGACATAACTTTGGTCTTAATTGGGGCAATAGAATCAATAACATTCATAACATTGGAAATAAAACTGCTTACAAGGTCATCAACTAGAGCTGAGGGCAGGGTTTTTGATGGTGTAAAACGCTGGGTGAATAATAATGCACAGATGTTATCATTTATATAACGCTTTCTGATCACCTCTGCTTCACTTTTCATAGGATTAGCACGGGTGGTCATTTTGAATGAAACACAGTAATGGTCAGATAAAGCAACATCGTTCACCACAACCTCAGAGATTTTAAGACCTTTGGAAATAATTAGATCTAATATGTGTCCCTTGTTATGTGTCGGTTCTGTGACATGCTGCGAAAGCCCAAAGTTATCCAGAATATTTAACAGTTCCTTAGCACTTCCATCTGTAAGATTATCAACATGAATGTTAAAATCTCCCACTAAAACAACACAGTCAAAATCCATGCACACAATAGACAGCAATTTGGCAAACTCATCAAAAAACCTTGCATCATATTTGGGGGGTCTATAGATGGTCACTAAAATTGCTCGATAGGGGGATTTTGACTGAGTGGCAACATATTCAAAGGAGTCAAATTGACCATAAAACATTTGCTTACACTGGAAGCTGTCCTTGAACAGAGTGGCAACTCCGCCTCCTCTCTTATGTGTTCTTGCTTCACTAAAGGAACTAAAATTTGGAGGGGCTGTCTCAATTAAAACTGCTGCACTATTTTCCTGACTTAGCCAAGTTTCAGTTAAAAACATAAAATCAAGTTTGTGCTTGTTAATAAAATCATTGATTAAGAAGGATTTGCCAGCCAGAGACCTGATATTTAGAAGTGCTAGTTGTGAAACGTTATCTGGCATAAGTTTAGAGACTGTGTTTGACATGAGATACACATCAGATTTGATGGGTTGACTGTCCTTGATTTTCTGTAGTTGTTTTTATTTTCGCCATGCCGCCGGCTGAATGAAATTGCCGGCATAAGGGGGAAAGCGGCATGACTGTCCTACCTCTTCTTTTCTTGACATTCTTGCTGGGACAGAGACAATCTCTGCAGGTTTCTTGTAATGTGGAGGACAGAGCCACAGACCGTGACGTTATCATCATGGGAGGCGGTTGTTGTTTTTGGAGCAGTAACTGTCTGTCTGTCTGCTCCCTGTGTGCTGACCTTCCTGCTTATCAGTGCATATACAGTCATGGAAAAAATTATTAGACCACCCTTGTTTTCTTCAATTTCTTGTTAATTTTAATGCCTGGCTCAACTAAAGGTACATTTGTTTGGACAATTATAATGATAACAACAAAAATAGCTCATGAGAGTTTAATTTAAGAACTAAGAACTATTCATTTTCCATGGTTTTCTTGATAATAACCAAAATTACTTAAATTCTTACATCAATAGCTATGGCATTGTACCGCCAAAAACACTACTTTTAAGCATTCCATGTTTTCTTTTCTGTTTGCTTTAAACACATGATACACACAAGAGTTAATACTTGATTGCATAACCTTTGTTTTTGATGACTGCAGCCATGCGTCTTGGCATGCTCTCCACCAGCTTCTGACATTGTTCTGCTGTCACAGCAGCCCATTCCTGTTGGACAAATTCAAACAAATTTTCTTTGTTTTTGGGCTTGTGGTTCTCCATTTTGAGTTTGATGATTTTCCACAGGTTTTCAATTGGATTAAGATCTGGTGATTGAGCAGGCCAAGGCATTGTGCGAATGTTGTGGTTCTCCATCCAGGCTTTAACTGACCTTGCCGTGTGACAAGGGGCATTGTCTTGTTGGAAAATCCAGTCATTCGAGGCAGGAAAGAGTTTTCCAGCTGATGAAAGAAGACTGTTTTCAAGGGTAGTCCTGTACATGACCTGGTTCATTCGGCCTTCACACAATTGCATTTGCCCTGTTCCACTTAGACTGAAACAACCCCAGATCATGACTGATCCACCCCCATGTTTTACTGTAGGGGCAAGACAGTCTGGGTTGTAAGCTTCTCCAGGCTTCCTCCTAACCAGTAAGTTGCCTGGAGTGGGCATCAATTCAAAATTGGATTCATCACTGAAGAGAACCTTAGCCCAATCATCAACAGTCCAATCCTTGTGGTCTCGAGCAAAGAGTAACCGGGCCTTCCTCTGCCTTTCATTGATGAAGGGCTTCTTGCGTGCTCTGTGTGACTTCAAACCAGCTTCAACAAGTCGGTTTCGAACTGTCCTTGCCGAACAAGTCACATTTCTCGACAGTGCCCACTCATTTTTAAGGTCCCTGGAGGTCTGACGACGATTCCTGACACAGGAACGGATGAGTGCACGGTCATCTCGTGGGGTAGAAAGACGTTTCCTGCCACGGCCAGGTAGCAATTTGGTAGTGCCATGTTCAGCTTGTTTTTTTTTGTTGTAATGAACGGCTGTCTTGGAGATCTTCAGTTTTTTCGCTACCTGTCTCTCACTCATGCCAATTTCCAGCAGTGCCAAGATGGCTGCCTTTGTGGCTTCACATAATTCTTTTGTTTTAGGCATTATGTGAGAGCTGACAACTTCTGAGTTGTGCTACGGCTTGAATGTAAGCAGGAAACCACTCTAGGCCTTTGCATGTGCAGTGCTGCTTGTGACATGAAATGGCCTCTTATATACCCTGGGAATCAATTAAGCTTAAGAATGTCAAATGGGCCATAAAGTATTATGTGACCAGCTGCATTTTTTGTTGTGTTCATTGTATTATACGTTTAGTGGTACCAGATATTAGAATGAACAAGAAATTGAAGACAACAAGGGTGGTCTAATAATTTTTTCCATGACTGTATGTTCTGATAAGATGATTCGATGGTGTGACGTATGTTGCAGCCAAGAAGTCTGGAGCCAAGGTTGTTTGGGTGAATCCCGTCTGACATGAAGCGGCTTTTTATGTTCCAAAAAATGTTAAAATTGTCAATAAATCCAACCTGTTGCTCGAGGCAGGCTGATGACAGCCAGGTGCTTAAGCCAAGGAGTCTACTGAAGGACTCGCAACCTCTGCCGAGTGTTGGAATAGGTCCAGAGATGAAAGACACTCCTGAGTGAAGTTTTTTAAGTGTTTCCAATAAAAACAAAAAGTCTTTCTTTAGGGTCTCAAACCCAGATTTATTCATGAGGATGACAAATGAGCCAGTATGAATAACAATCTTCTTAATATGTGGCCATGTAGACATAATGTCTGGTAGCATAGCTGCCACCTCTCTGACTGATGCGTTATTCACAGTTAGATTTTCAGTCCTGGCCATTTCCACCTGCCTCGTTATAAAATCCCCAATCAGAATAGTGTCTATCCTCTTAGCTTTGTTTTTGGCAGAATGCTCTCTGGCTCTTGGCCTGGCACTGGCTTGTGACCTGTTAACTTTGTTATTGCTCAGTTTCATAGTCTCACCTTTATGAGTTAAGCGACTCTGTTTCCTCTGTTGCCGCTCTGTTTCCGTGGTGTGTGCGAGGGGG
The DNA here is from genome assembly GCA_035609425.1 of Epinephelus awoara. Classification (NCBI taxonomy): domain Eukaryota; kingdom Metazoa; phylum Chordata; class Actinopteri; order Perciformes; family Serranidae; genus Epinephelus; species Epinephelus awoara. The sequence continues at coordinate 48,461,007 of CM069296.1, read as the reverse complement.
GACACAGAGCTGTCCATGCGGGGAGGCTGCCAGCTGTTAGCCGGGAGGGGAGCTGCCGGCAGAGGATGATTCCCGGACTGGGGAGACGTGGGACGGGCTGCATCATCCTTGAGCTCATTGGAGTCCGGCGCTTCAACCTGCGATGACAGAGGCTCAAATCTGTTGGAAAGGCTGAGGTGGGATGAGAGACCGACACCGACTGAGTTCCTTTTTTTGCTCCGTAACACCACCTCCGACCATTGTGGCTTACGACAGGGCGTTGAACTGCTGGGCTGCGGAGGAGAGGAGGTAGGATCCCAGGCTACTGTGTCCCGAAGAGCAGCTTTCAACGAGGTGATCTGTAGAGATTGCTCGTGAGCCACGTCCAGGGTGTTTGTCAGCAGCTCAGATTGGGACTTGAGTTCCGCTGAGAGCCTTCGGATGTCTTCCTTGAGGTTGGCAATGATCCTGTTTTTCTTAACAAGTTGCTGGTTTTCATCGGGAGGGCTGGATGTAGCCATTAGCTTAGCAAACCAAGCTAAGTTGCTACAGGTTGCTTCACAAGTCGGCTCCACTCAGGCTTGCACTGTGCCTCAGCCCTGCTCAGACAGTACTAAAGTTGTGAAAATATGGCAGTAGTCCTCTGTATCTCTCACAAATTAAGGTCCCAATGCTTTATAAGTATCCAGGATCTACTTTCTGTAGCTTTTTGCAGGAAAAAAAAAAAGAATGAAAGCAAAAGAATGTAAGCAAAGCGGAGCGCAAGCAGCAGAGCGTCTGCACTGTAAGAAAGCCGGAAGCAAAAATCACCTGATACTCTCTAACCTCAGCTCAACATGTTGCAGACACAGTCGTTGGTTTGTTAATAAAGTTTTTAGATTTGGGATTTTATTTAACTTTTAAATACATTTTCAACACACAACAGAACCATGAAAAGACCCATGAATAGATTTATGAACAGGTCCATGAACAAAACCACGAACAGATCCATGAACAGGTCCATAAACAGAACCATGAACAGAACCATGAACAGAACCATGAATAGATCCATGGACAGGTCCATAAACAGAACCATGAACAGAACCACGAACAGAACCATGAACAAAACCATGAATAGATCCATGAACAGGTCCATAAACAAAACCATGAACAGAACCATTAACAGAACCATGAACAGATCCATGAACAGAACCATGAATAGATCCATGAACAGGTCCATAAACAAAACCATGAACAGAACCATTAACAGAACTATGAACAGAACCATGAAAAGATCCATGAACAGAACCATGAACAGAACCATGAAAAGATCCATGAACAGAACCATGAACAGATCCATGAACAGGACCATGAACAGATCCACAGAAGGTCAGACACCAGTTTAATACGTGTTATCATGGTCATGCTCAGACGACTCCCTGCGGGTCCTACAGACTTGTTAGCACTTGTCAGCGTCACAGGTCTGTTTCTACTTCCAATGGTTTAGCGCCGCAGGCCTGAGCCTGGACCCCGACCTGAGGAAGGTTGAGTCTAACCTCACAGTGTTCTGTCCTACCAAGGTGGTTCTCCTTTAACCAAGGTGGTTATTTAACCTGGAGAGATCACCATGGTAACTGCTGCAGCAGACCTCACCTGGTCAGGAGGGAGGCGAGTCTTAATTCTATCTCAAGAACTGTGTCACAGAGCAGCTGCTGAGGTCAGTGTTAGTGTTTGACTTGTCCGCTCTGGGCTACTGTAGAAACATGGCGGAGCAACATAGCAATCTCCGTAGACCTGAACGTGTCACTCTGACGTCACGAGGACACAGCCGATCAGATTGTTGATGTTTGCAAGCTGCTTTGTTTGGTTTTATGGCTTGTTTTCTGTTTGTTTGTTAATGTTTATGTAAACAGGTTGAACTGTCTTGTGTCTGAAATGTGCTGACGGGGCTTTACGAAGTCCGTTTCTGTGACGTCATATAGTCACCGGTTACCGGATTATGTTTGTGTGTGACGTGTTTAACCTGCAGCAGACGGATCAGTCACGTAATGTTCGTTAGTCTGAGTTTTAACTTCAAACGGAGCACTAGCTAACAGCTAATAGCTAAAAACATTAGCACGAGGCTAGCGCGTCACACAGACAGAGCGCTGACACTAACTGACAGACAGGTGACAGACAAACAGACAGGTGACTGACAGACAGACAGACTCACCTGCAGGTCACCTGTTTGGTGCTCATCTTCCTCGCGGAGCTACAAACGGAGCTGCTTCCAAGTTGTCTTGTTGGTGTCCCGTTTAAAACGGTCCGACAGAAAACAGCAATCACAGCACGAACGTTCCAACGATCAGGTGACGTCACTGGGGGCGTGTCCTGAGTCACAAAAGTTTCCTTGTTACTGTCGGTGAGTCTTGCAGCTGTCCTCAGACAATGTGGACACGGAGGCTGAATCTAAATGTCCACCCTCTGGACCTGAGGACTGAGCCCTGGCAGACTTAAGTTGTACGTAGTGTGACGTCATCACGTAGCGTCTAAGGGCAGAGACTGCAGCAGTAGATAGACAGCCCTCGTCTGTTTTACTCGTTGCCATGGAAACGTTCAACTATTGCTGCTGTCATATTCATATATATGTCATATAAGCTAATGAACAGTGCTGAACTCATCTGTTCCTGCAAATAACCAGATATAAGTCCCACGTATGACCTTAGTATGACCTTACTGTGACTTGTAATATAGTGACGTACACACTCTCCTGCAGTTAGTACACATACGTTCCTACCCGGACTATTATTGTTGTTGCACTCCTGGATGTATTGCCGAAGAACCAAAGTAAACGTTCACTCGAACGATGTGCGTTGTCTTGAGCCTCATTTGTTAAGTCAGATCAACACTGAAGGTAAAACACTATATGACTGAACCAACATAATTGTCTATATGTAATGTCTGTCTGTCTGTATGTGTGTCAGATGTCTTTCATCATGTCCCCTCAGTCCTCTCCTCTGATTGGCTGTCAGCTGTTCCCTCACACACACATGTTGACCTACATTCAGTCTGATCGACCAATCAGAGCTCAGAGTCTTTAAACTTTGATGTTGTTAGTTTGTCTGCATGTCTCCTTCTGTGAAGCCGCCCTCCAGGTCAGCCACCATTTCCATGACAACGCTGCCAACACAGTCCAAAGGTCACCTGTTCAGACTGAAGTGAGCCGGGTCACATGATTGTCTGTCCCACAGCAACCGCAACCTGATAGGCCGGAGCTGGGGAGTGATGTCATCTGATAGGCTGTAACCTAGAGACCAGGTGTGTTATGCAGGAAGCGAGAGGAGACAGATAAGACAAGGGAAGGAGAAGAAAACAAGTCAAAGAAGGGTAAAAAGAGGAGAAGAAAGGAGGAACGGTATATTTGAGGAGTTAGAGGAGGAGCTGACAGAGGAGGAGCTGAGGAACAGACAGAGGAGCAGCTGAGAGGAGCAGACAGAGGAGGAACTGAGGCGCAGACAGAGGAGGAGCTGAGGACTAGGTGGAGTAGCTGAGGAGCAGACGGAGGAGCAGAGAGAGGAGGAGCTGAGGACCAGGTGGAGGAGCTGAGGAGCAGACAGAGGAGGAGCTGAGGAGCAGGCGGAGGAGCCGAGGAGCAGACAGAGGAGGAGATGGATGTCAGTGTAATCCGACTGAGTCATTGTCAGAAGGAGATCTTCTGTTTCTCGGTGCCGGAGGAGTGTCCGAGCTGTGGGGAGGAGCTGAGGGGGAGCAGACTGCAGGAGGCACCAGTCAGCCTCCCATCCCCCTTCACTAATGGACACAAGACCTCCTGCTGCCTGCTGGTTGCACCTGCACACAACAACCTCACCAGGTAAGTACACACACACACACACACACACACACACACACAGCAGTATAACCAGTTTGTGTGTTTGTTCCTCAGAGACTTTGACGGGATGTCAGATCTTCACACCGGGATCTCCAACACTTCAGGTTTAACACTCATTTGACTCCACACCTGTCACTACGACCTATAAGGTGCAATCTCAGAGAGGGACAGACACAGATGACTCACCTTTAAAACAACAGCAGAGGACGTAACAGCAGCTGTTAGCAATTAGCGGCTAACTCATAGAAGAAGAACAACAGCTGTTCCCAGTTAGCGGCTAAATCAAAGAAGAAGATCAGCAACTATTAGCTGTTAAGGTCTAACTCAAAGAAGAACAGCAGCTGTTAGTAGTTAGCGGCTAACTCAAAGAAGAAGATCAGCTGCTGTTAGCAGTTAGCAGCTAACTCTAAGACGAAGAACAGCAGCTGCTAGCAGTTAAGCCTGATTTATGGTCGTGCGTTGAATCGACAACGTCGCTACGTGGTTGCCATGACGCCGTCGTGAACCCTTCGAACTTCTCCGTCACTCCGTTTCGTCGCGGTGCAATTCACCGCCAGAGCAGTAGGAGGCTTCGTTCCTTTGCTGAGTGGTTATCGCCGTCTCTAGTTGATTCTTCGTTTAGCTTCCGGCTTTTTCGGTCACAGAGAAATGAACACGGAGCACGGACAGACGGCTCCGGCCGTATCCGTATTGAACGTTGTGCATAATGGCATATATATAATGAGCCTTAACAACATCTACATGGCAATAGAAGATGTTTAAAGACGGCAGGGATGGCGGTGGAAATACGGAACCGGAAATGCGTTGCTACCAAGCAAACCAATCACAGTCGTGCCGGTCTGCGCTGGGTCTGCGTCGCCTCGACGCGTAGTTACATTTTTGGGGAGGTGCACGTCAGGCTACACCGGGGGCTACGTCCATTATGTCATCGTGCTGTCTGACATCACACTGGAGCGACATGATGTCACCATCATTTGGTTCTGTGTAAAGACATGATGTCGTCGTGGCTCTATGGCACCATCTGTGTGTCAGAAGATCTGCAGTGGTTTGTCATGTATGTCAATCTGTCTGTCACTATGTCTCTGTCCTTCTGTCAACTGTATTATCTTTGGTGATCATGTGACATTTCATCAGGGTTGGTCACACCAGCAGGGCTAACATCTCATCTTAAGCTAACTCGTTTGTAACTTTGCGACCTTGCTGTTACTCTGGTTGCACCATCGCGGTCTAAACATTAGGATCAGCTGTGACATTGTTTAATCAGCAGACTGATACGCAAAATCTACAAACTTTAAACAACCATCAATGTTAGCTTTCCTGCTAACTTCTCTGTTTTATCTCACTAGCTCAGCTCAGAAACGAGCGACTAAACAAATGCTCCCCAGTGCGGCATGCACTGTTAACATCAGGCTGGATAGCTAATGCTAATGAGCTGGTTAATAAAGCAGCAGAATACAAACTTAGCTGCAGATAAAACTTTGGTTTGTTCAGACCCTGCTAACAACACCCTGTTTACTTTTCCTCTGTTATCATGTGACCTGTGGAGCTCCACCCACCAGCTGCTGTTAGTCAAACATAGACACGCCTCTCCTGTACAGCGCTGTTAATCTTCAAATCCCGACGTCTGTCTGATTTATTTTCCTCTGATGCTCCATAACAACATTAACGATAAATCATCACATCAGCAACACACCCTAACGAACACACATGTTTATGTGTGTGTGTGTGTGTGTGTGTGTGTGTAGGAGTTGTGTATAACTACACTCTTGGTGGAGTTGGTAAAGATCAGAGTGGGTGGGAACGTTGCATCAGTGTTCCTCTGGTCCGACCCGACATGTTCAACCTGCTAGCTCAATGGGACCAGTACCTGGACCGCTTCTCTGTTGGACCCATGTGGGACCCTGCTTGGCACAGGTACACCTCACACCTACCACAGGTACAACTCACACCTGGTACAGGTACACCTCACACCTGGCACAAGAACACCTCACACCTAACACAGGTACAACTCACACCTACCACAGGTACAACTCACACTTGGTACAAGTACACCTCACTTATGGTACAGGTACACCTCACACCTGGTACAAGTACACCTCACTTATGGTACAGGTACACCTCACACCTGGTACAAGTACACCTCACACCTGGCACAGGCACACCTCACACCTGGCACAAGTACACCTCACACCTAACACAGGTACACCTCACACCTGGTACAGGTACACCTCACACCTGGTACAAGTACACCTCACTTCTGGAACAGGTACACCTCACACCTAACACAGGTACAACTCACTCCTGGTACAAGTACACCTAACTTCTGGATTAGGTACACCTCACACCTGGTACAGGTACACCTCACACCTGGTACAAGTACACCTCACTTCTGGAACAGGTACACCTCACACCTAACACAGGTACAACTCACACCTGGTACAAGTACACCTCGCTTCTGGAACAGGTACACCTCACACCTGGTACAGGTACACCTCACACATGGTACAGGTACACCTCACTTCTGGTACAGGTGCACCTCACACCTGGTGCAGGCACTCCTCACACCTGGTGCAGGTACACCTCACTTCTGGTACAGGTAAACCTCAAACTGGTTACAGGTACACCTCACCTCTGGCACAGACACACCTCAAATCTGGTACAGGTACACCTCACACCTGATACAGATACACCTCACTTATGGCGTAGGCATACCTCACACCCGGTACAGGTACACCTGGTGCAGGCACACCTCATACGTGACACAGGTACACCTCACACCTAACACAGGTACACCTCACACCTACCACAGGTACACCTCACTTCTGGTACAGGTACACCTCGCTTCTGGAACAATTACACCTCACACCTGAAATATGTACATCTCACACCTGGTACAGGTACATCTCACTTCTGGTACAGGTACACCTCACATGAGACACAAGAACACCTCACATCTGACACGGGTACACCTCACTCCTGGCACAGGTACACCTCACACCTGGCGCAGGCACACCTAAAACTGGTAACACTCACTCCTGGCACAGGTACACCTCACACCTGGCGCAGGCACACCTAAAACTGGTAACACTCACACCTGGCACAGGTACACCTCACATCTGACACAGGTACAACTCACACCTGGTACAAGTACATCTCACTTCTGGAACAGGTGTACCTCACACCTGGTACAGGTACACCTCACTTCTGGTACAGGTACACCTCACACCTGGTGCAGGCACTCCTCACACCTGGTGCAGGTACACCTCACTTCTGGTACAGGTAAACCTCAAATCGGTTACAGGTACACCTCACCTCTGGCACAGGCACACCTCAAATCTGGTACAGGTACACCTCACACAGGCACACCTCATACATGACACAGGTACACCTCACACCTGGCACAGGTACACCTCATTTCTGGTACAGCTACACCTCGCTTCTGGAACAAGTACACCTCACACCTGAAACATGTACACCTCACACCTGGTACAGGTACATCTCACTTCTGGTACAGGTACACCTCACACGAGACATCTGACACAGGTACACCTCACATCTGACACAGGTACACCTCACACCTGGTACAGGTACATCTCACACCTGGCACAGGCATACCTCACACCTGGTACAGGTACAGGTACACCTCACACCTGGCACAGGTATACCTCACACCTGGCGCAGGCACACCTAAAACAGGTAATACTCACACCTGGCACAGGTACACCTCACTCTTGGTTAGGGTTGGGACTCGTTAGGATTTTAACGATTCCGATTCCTTACCGATTACTTCTTAACAGTTCAATTCCTTACTGATTCCTCTTACCGATTCCTACATTATATTCATTATATTTGCTATACTTAAACAAGTATATAATAAACACAAATGCAATCATACAAATACAAAAACTTTATTCTAACTGTTGCACAGTACAATTAGATGAAAATGCACATTTGTGTGTGGTGTGTATTTCAGATTTAGAGCTTGTATCATCTCCCTGAGAATATATAACAACAAAAAGTGATTCTTTGATTTCTACAGTAACACTATTACGTCAAATTAACCACAGCAATGTAATAAAAAATACTTATATGAATTCATGCTTGGGCACTTTTATTTACGTGACAACACCTGAACAGAACACACACACACATTGGCCGTTACTTCAAATATGATGGAACCGGTTCCGGAACCAGAACTTTGGACCCGGTTCCAAAAAAGAACCAGATCCAGATCCCAACCCTGGTACAGGTACAGGTACACCTCACACCTGGTGCAGGCACACCTCACTTCTGGAACAGGTACACCTCACTTCCGGAACAGGTACACCTCACACAGACAGAAAAGACACAAAAGTAACGCCCAGTGCCAACCTCCATCCCCTGACCCTGTGTCCGTCCCCTGACCCCATGTTCGTCCCCTGAACCCCAGTCTCTCTCCTGACCCCTGAACCCCGTGTCTGTCCAGATCGTGTATGTCCCCTGACCCTGTGTCTCTCCCCTGATCCCCTGTCTGTCCCCTGATCTTATGTCCGTCCCCTGACCCTGTGTCTGTCCCCGACCCTATGTCTGCCCCTGACCTTGTGTCCGTCCCATGACCTTGTGTCCACCCCCTAACACTGTGTCTGTCCCCTGACCACATGTCCATCCCCTGACCCTGTGAACCACAGCTCAGTGAGGAATTTTAGCTGCTTCAACTTCCGTCTTCAGTTTGTTAACAGCATCTGTCTCCTGTCCCCCTGTCTGTCTCTCAGGTTCGATGACAAGGACCATAACTGCTTCACTTTCTGTCTTCAGTTCATTAACAGTGTCCTGGCGGCAGAGGGGCGGAGCTCTCTGAGCAGAGAGACCTTCACTCACAGCTTCATCCTGCCGAGGATGAGGAGGGTCACCAAATACACCACACTGTACCAACATATCCAGAGACACCAGTACTACGTGGTGGACAGACAGGGGGACAGAAAGGGGGACAGTCCTCTGAACTAAAGCTTTGACTTGAACATGTTTAAAGCAGTTGTTACATCATTGATCAGGTGTCTGCTCTCAGACTATCGCACAGGTGAAGACGCTGACACAGGTACGTGGTCACACCTGGTCTGGGGTTGTGAGGTGGCTGAATTCATAGACACGACATCAAATACCTTCTCTGCTGTGGAATCAAGATTCAGGTCTGGAGTGGTGGACATACCTGCAGGAAGAACACCTGGATCTACTCTGGTTCTCTCTGTGGACGCTGAAGGGTTAACGGAGAACCAACTGGAGTACTATACACCTGTACCAGGTGTTAACTGGTGAGGAACACTTAGCTGGTTGAGGGTTTGTGTTCTTCATCAGAACGATCATAGAACAATAAAACATTCACTTCCAAACAGAATCCTTCATCATCATGTTGGAACAATTTAAAAAAGCTTCTCCTGTATGTTCTGACTAAAGATAAGTTCTGATTAAATGTTCCTCAGGTTCTGGTTAAATGTTCCACAGGTTCTAGTTAGATGTTCCACAGGTTCTGATTAAATGTTCCATCAGGTTCTGGTTAAATGTTCCCCCAGGTTCTGTTTAAATGTTCCTCAGGTTCTGGTTACATGTTCCTCAGGTTCTGTTTTAATGTTCCTCAGGTTTTGTTTAAATGTTACTCAGGTTTTGCTTAAATTTTCCTCAGGTTCTGGTTAAATGTTCCTCAGGTTCTGGTTAAATGTTCCACTAATTCTGGTTCCTCCGTATGGGGTGCCATTTGTAAAGTGGCTCACGCTGAAAATAACATCAACTTTTTGCCACATTTAGCTTCAAACAATGTTTAAAAAAGTGTTGTGAATTTTTTAACGTCACCTTTTACCACATTTACAGCAATATTTGTTAACTTAGAAATATATTAAATAGTTAAATCTAAATATTAAATAGGCGGCACGGTGGTGTGGTGGTTTGGTGGTGGTCGCCTCACAGCAAGAGGGTTGCCGGTTCGATCCCTGGTGTGGGAGCCCTTCTGTGTGGAGTTTGCATGTTCTCCCCGTGTCAGCGTGGGTTCTCTCTGGGTACTCCGGCTTCTTCCCACAGTCCAAACACATGCGATTTGGGGACTAGGTTAATTGATTACTCTAAATTTTCCATAGGTGTGAATGTGAGTGTGAATGGTTGTCTGTCTCTATGTGTCAGCCCTGCGATGGTCTGGCGAACTGTCCAGGGTGTACCCTGCCTCTCACCCGATGTCAGCTGGGATAGGCTCCAGCCCCCCCGCGACCCTCACGAGGATGAAGCGGTTAGAAGATGAATGAATGAATAAATATTAAATGTGGCACCTAAATGTTAAATCTAAATATTAAATATAAATCTAAATATTAAATCTAAATGCTAAATCTAAATCTAAATGTTAAATCTAAATATTAAATCTAAATATTAAATCTAAATCTAAATCTAAATGTTAAATGTAAATGCTAAATATAAATATAAATGTTAAATCTAAATGCTAAATATAAATCTAAATGTTAAATCTAAATCTAATCTGGTGTTTGTAAAGTCTATAAACACTATGACTGAACAAACATTACTATCACGTTCTGAAATTAATAACATGGTTATTGTAGATTAGCGGGGCTAACCGTTAGCTGTTAGCCCTGTTAGCGGAGTCTGTATTGACTCATTAACTCTAAGCGGTCCGTGAAAAAAAATATTTTTTCCAGCGGATGTCTTAGTTACAACATGATTGAGCTAACTGGAGTAGTTTCATGTCGTATCCGACAACGGGAGGCTTTTAACAGCTGACGTCCTGATGGTAGCTTTGCTGCTGCTCCAACCACTGATGCTTTCTAGACATCTGATTTCCCAAAACTGAATAAATACCACACATCGCAACACAAAACTGCTTTGCTAGCTCAATCATGTTGTAACTAAGACATCCGCTGGAAAAAAAAAAAATTTTCACGGACCATTTAGAGTTAATGAGTCAATACAGACTCCGCTAACAGGGCTAACAGCTAACGGTTAGCCCCGCTAATCTACGATAACCATGTTATTAATTTCAGAACGTGATAGTAATGTTTGTTCAATCATAGTGTTTATAGACTTTACAAACACCAGATTAGATTTAGATTTAACATTTATATTTAACATTTATATTTATATTTATATTTAGCATTTAGATTTAACATTTACATTTAGATTTAGATTTAATATTTATATTTAATATTTAGATTTAACATTTACATTTAGATTTAGCATTTAGATTTAATATTTAGATTTAGATTTAATATTTAGATTTAACATTTAGGTGCCACATTTAATATTTATTCATTCATTCATCTTCTAACCGCTTCTTCCTCGTGAGGGTCGCGGGGGGGGGGGCTGGAGCCTATCCCAGCTGTCATCGGGCGAGAGGCAGGGTACACCCTGGACAGTTCGCCAGACCATCACAGGGCTGACACATAGAGACAGACAACCATTCACACTCACGGAAAATTTAGAGTAATCAATTAACCTAGTCCCCAAATCGCATGTCTTTGGACTGTGGGAAGAAGCCGGAGTACCCAGAGAGAACCCACGCTGACACGGGGAGAACATGCAAACTCCACACAGAAGGGCTCCCACACCCGGGATCGAACCGGCAACCCTCTTGCTGTGAGGCGACCACCACCAAACCACCACACCACCGTGCTGCCCATTTAATATTTAGATTTAACTATTTAATATATTTCTAAGTTAACAAATATTGCTGTAAATGTGGTAAAAGGTGACGTTAAAAAATTCACAACACTTTTTTAAATATTGTTTGAAGCTAAATGTGGCAAAAAGTTGATGTTATTTTCAGCGTGAGCCACTTTACAAACGGCACCCCATACCTCCGGAGATTAAAACTTGAGTCAGAGACTGACGTTCTCTTTACAAGGAACTCAGATGGAGATGTTTCAGTGTGTTTTGGATCCTGAGCTTCAGACACAAACATCTCGTGTTCAGTTTGATTTGCAAATGTTTAGAATATTTTATTTTTGTTTGATGTAAGAAGAAACACAAATGAAAATTCAGACTTCCTGTTTAAAAAAAAACCCTCAGAAAATAAATATTCTGTCTGTGTGTCTCTGTATGTCCCTGTGTCTATTTGTGTCTCTGTGTGTCTATTTGTGTCTCTGTATGTCTCTGTGTGTCTATGTCTCTCTGTGTGTCTATTTGTGTCTCTGTCTGTCTGTGTCTCTGTGTGTCTCTTTGTGTCTCTGTCTGTCTGTGTCTCTGTGTGTCTATTTCTGTCTCTGTATGTCAATCAATAAATCAATTTTTGAAAATCATTTTTTTTAATTTATAAAAGCCCAATATCACAAATCACAATTTGACTCACAGGGCTTTACAGCATACAACATCCCTCTTTCCTTTGGACCCTCACAGCTGATCAGGAAAAACTCCCCAAAAAACCCTTTAACAGGAAAAAAAACAGTAGAAAGCTCAGGAAGAGCAACTGAGGAGGGATCCCTCTTCCAGGACGGACAGACGTGCAGTAGATGTTGTACAGAACAGATCAGCATGATAAATTAACAGTAATCTGTATGACACAATGAGACAGACAGAGACAGAGAGAGAGAGACAGAGACAGAGACAGAGACAGAGACAGAGAGAGATGCAGGACAGACAGTAATGACAGTAGCTGACAACAACATCAATTAAAGTAATAATATTATAATTATAAATCTGGCTGTTGTGGTACAATATGTTGAAAGTATATATTAAAGCAACCCTTAAGAACTTTCAGTTTTGGTTGATTTTGGCGGCGCCAGTGGTCCAAAGCGGTAGTGTTTTGCCTGAAGGAAGACCACATTTCCCATGAGGACCAGCGCATAGTGTCGTAAAATCCTGATCTCCCGGTCGCCTGTAGTTGGATTGAGCTACATTGCTGTTTCCAGTGGCTGTGTGAAGGATGAATAGCGATGAGGTAATGAATGTAATTGTGGCTAAACAATATCATATGACGACGCTGAAAATAAGAAACGTTTAACTTTGGTTTAGTACCGTATTCCCCCACCGCCCCCCCTCACCCGACTTGTCAGCGGCGGCTGACGAGTTGAGCCTTGAAACAGATAAATAAAACGTTATGTTGGATCATTTCACAGTAAACACACGTACAGATACCGGCAGGAAGGTGCCGCATTGCCTGAATATCAACCCTGCACAATGCGCACGAATATACAGTTCAGTCTCTCAGGGAAAGTACTACTGTTCATTCTAAACAGTTTCTTCACATTGTATTGTTTCCTATACTGTTATAATTCTATTATTAGGATTCTATATGGAGAATTATACATACATTTATTACTGAAATTACTCTATGCAAGTCTGTTATTGTCACTGTCATTTTTGAATTACTAAAAGCCAAGACGAATTCCTGTATGTCCTCGGCAATAAAGTTCAATATGATTCTGATGCTTATTGAACATCAAAATTTTTTATATTTGTTACATAACATTTCTGTCTGTTGTTTTATCAGGAATTTGCTGTCCCGGACACTACCTCCACCAGTTTGAGCCCCCACACACTAGTGCTGGCAGAGGCAGGGGCAGAGGGGCGAGGGGAGTAGGTGCAGGCAGAGGGAGAGGCAGAGGGAGAGGGAGAGGGAGGGGAAGAAGTAGGACACCAGAGGACTTGAACCCCGAGACCCAGACAGACCCAGACAAACTTTTATTTCTACACCCTCTTTCACAGTTGTCAAAATTCAAGTACTTTGTCACATTCAACACATTCAAATTGTTATTTTGCCACTTGTCCCTTCACAGTAAAGGAAGTAACAAGTAAAACATACAACCTAGAGAAAAAAGAAAAACATTTCCAGGCACATGCACAGTGTTACGCAAGAAATATCCTGAAAAAAAAAAAGAGTGGCATAAATGCAATGTGCATTTTTGCAATGACGGGGTATGTGTATGATTTGAATAAATAAATGGCACAACAACACTGTATTACAGTGGTAGTAAATGAACGACAGTGACAGCTGAAAAAAATTACTGTGAATAAAAAAAACAAAACAAAAGGGGAGTGTGATGCATGTACATGGATAAATAGAGCAGGATAAAAAATAAACTATGACAGTTAAAATAAGAAACACTGAATAATCTGTGTGACAATGTTAGAAGTTATCTGGAGTCATCTGGAGAGTCATGCCGCTCTTCTTCCTCCACAACACTCAGAGAATACATGCTGCAGATAGAGTAGATTGTAAGATTCTGCCCCAGCGCCTTCTTCCAGCATTTGGACACCCTCTATCGGTTCTCCCCTGAGTCAAAACAGAAAATAGGACATGTTGAAAAATACTAAACATTGCCCAAAACAAACAAATGCAGGCCCTGGGAAACACAAAGTACCTAACATGATCCGACTCTTCTGTAAAGCTGGAAACTATAGGCTGTAGCGGTTGGAGGTGTTGCTTGTGGGGAGTAGACGTTACTTGCTTCTTTTGATAGCTGTAGAGAAATAACATGTAAGAAATTTATATGGATAAAGAGTAGTGCAAGACAAACAAAAGTATACACACTGGAAATAAAGGCACTATATAAACATCACACTGTAATAAAATGCATCATCTATGTTATACTAGAGAATTATAAGATAAGAATAACAATAATTAGCAATACAACATAAAATATAAAAAGATAATAACATGAAAAAAATAAATATGGAACAACACGGTACACCTTACACAACATAATGTCCAATAGACACATAACAATAACAGAAATATCTTGTTATCAGACTGACTTGAAGATGTCAAGTTTACTGGCTAACTGAGATTGTAACCTTCAAAGTTAGGTGCTTGGTGCTACTGAAGTGAGCTGCACACAGACCCTTCAGGACTGACTAAATAAACATTACATGTAGAATTTTAAACATGCAACAATCCCTGTAGTTTTAGCTACACTCAGCACAAGGTGCTATTGATAAGCAGGACTATGAAAAGTCATAACTCAATGCACATTGCACACGGGTTTTGTTTTACTGATTATTTAGAGCAAGCAACATGGTTTGACTTCTTTTGCAATCACTGTAGTCAACTCAACAAAAACACGACAAGAATCCTGTTATTCTCTGAAACTATTGCATAACAATCATCAGAAACTACTGTCACGTACACACAAACTGACACGATAACACCACAATGATTCAGTATGACTGATCTTTCCTCAATAGGAACCTACATATTTTACTCAAACTTTATATTTGCGGTTTGCAGCCATCGCATTGTTTTATCTTTATACAGTACTTTTGAGCTTGTTGCGTGGCTGGTCGCGTCAGTGTGGAACTGCAAACTATCAAGCTGGTGGCTATTCATTGCTACCACGCATATTTCCGATAGCTCACATCAGCATTATCATTTTGATTTGAGCATCGAAAGCTACTTACTAGTCCAGCAGGAACAGAGCCAAGGCAGCATCGGTCGGAAATCCCTCCTCGTCTTTGAGCTCAGCGAGTGAAAGCCGGGCCAATGTTGATCCTTGACTGTCCTTTCATCCGGGTAGCCTCCCTCTTTCTTTTATTGTCTCCTCAGACAAAACTTTTCATTTCCTTTGTTGTTTTGCAGCTTCTGCCATGATAGCAGTAATTGCGCGCAGGCTTTCGCATCGACTTCCGCCTTTGTAACGAATGGGGAAAGGGGGAAGTGACGTATGCCGTAAAGCAGTCAACACATTTGTAGTTTTTTGTGTGGCAGGGTTCCTGCCACCCTCCTCGAAGTTGCTTAGTGCCAGTTAAAACAATACAGACCCCCTCAGGCCATGACAGAGGTGTCATTCAACTAGTTGTAAGTCGATGTATCATCACAAAAGTTATGAAAATATTTTATGAAGGTTGAAAAGTTACTTAGTGCTGGTTTAATATCTGATAGTATACATGTGTGACAATAATCATATGTGTATAATAACAGTAGAAGCAGGAGGCATCTGGCAGGACCACGGCAGCAGCACAACCACACACGTCACACTATCCAGGCACTGCTGCAATACGAGTTAACCTGAGAGACAGTGCAGCACAAAGGCTCCAGGAAAAGACGAGTTAGTGACATGCAGATGAAAAATGCAGTCCGTGAGGTTTGTTTTAAATGAGAATTGAAAGACGGATCTTGATCAAATGTTACTCCGAGGTTTCTTACGGTAGTGGTAGAGGCCAGAGCAATGCCATCTAGAGAAACTATGTCATCAGATAAAGAGTCTCTGAGTTGTTTAGGGCCAAGAACAATAACTTCAGTTTTGTCTGAATTTAACATCAGGAAATTGGTGCTCATCCAGGTTTTTATGTCTTTAAGGCAATTATGAAGTTTAGTTAATTGATTACTTTCTTCAGGCGTCATAGATAAATACAACTGTGTATCATCCGCATAACAATGGAAATTTACAGAGTGATTTCTAATGATGTTGCCTAAAGGAAGCATATATAGAGTAAATAGGATTTGTCCGAGAACAGAACCTTGCAGAACTCCAAAACAAACTCTGTCTCTGTGTGCCTGTGTGCGCCTGTGCGTGTGTCTCTCTGTGTGCCTGTGTGTCTCTGTTTGTGTCTCTGTGTGTCTGTGTGTCTCTGTATGTCTCTGTGTCTGTGTGTGTGTGTGTGTGTGTCTGTGTCTCTGCATGTCTCTCTGTGTTTGTGTATCTGTGTGTCTGTGTGTGTGTGTGTGTGTGTGTGTCTGTGTCTCTGCATGTCTCTCTGTGTCTGTGTATCTGTGTGTGTCTGTGTGTGTGTGTGTGTGTGTGTGTCTGTGTGTCTGTGTGTCTGTGTCTGTGTATCTGTCTGTCCTGTTTTTTATTTTTTATTTTTTGTCTTTAATAAAACCGATTAAAAAGAAAACGGAAGTACACTTGGTGAGCAGCCTGGGGAGGAACAGACGGAGGAGGACGACAGTTCTAGCCGGACACAGATTCGGTGACACTGCAGCGTCCGACAGCAAAACAAACCCGACCAGACTGGACACTTTGAGAATGAGTGAGCCCCGAACCCGTCTGGTTTCACCCGGCTGACAAGTAATAAGCTAACAAGCTAACAGAGTCATTAGAACACAAGGTAACAAGCTAACAGGCTACTAAGCTAACAGGCTAACAGTCATTAGAACACAAGATAACAAGCTAACCGGCTAATAGGCTACCAGGCTAACAATTAGCAGCGTTCTTCGCTGCATCTCAGCAGCAGAAAACACAGTCCGGATCCAGCAGAGGACTGCACCTCTGATCCGGACCCGGCAGCATGCAGGCGGAGTTTCGGGCTCCGCGGAGACGTACGCGGGTGCAGGAGGAGTACGAGGCTCCGCTACCGATGAGCCGCAGCCTGGAGGAGGCGAGCCACTTCCGGGCGGAGCTCATCAACCAACACGTGCTGGTCTGTCACCCGGACCACATCCAGAAGATCCACAACCAGGTCTGAGATTGTAACAAAACAACAGTTCACATGATGTTAAACGAGAGGTCTGTGCTACGAAGCGGGATGTGAAGTTAGCGAGGTAACTGAAGGGTTAACTCTGGGTTTCAGTCCTACTAAGCTGGTTCTCTTTGTACCGGGATAAATAACCATGGTAACTGATGCTGAACAGCTGACTTGGGCCCAATTTCAGAAAGCAGGATCAGTGAAACTCTGAGTTTGTTTAGCCTGAGATGAAACTGAGTCAGTTACTATGGCAACATACTCTGTGACTCAGCAAACCAGGGGCCTGTATCACGAAGCGAGATCAACCTTTCCTGGGTTACCCAGACCTATCCTGGGTTGACTAACCCTAACAATGGCAATCAGGATAATCGGTATCACGACGCTGGATATCAACTCGGTAACTCAACCCAGGGTTGCTTTATCAAGAGCCGTGAACGCGCACGCAGCGGACCAATCACAATCATGAGAGAAGCGCAGCATCACTGAGCGTCACAGAGCGCCGTATGTGAGGGGGAAAAACAGTATTTCTCGTGAGGATCAGAGATTAATTCTACTAAAATATGAGGAGGAGAAAATCAATAAGAAAAGGCCAACACCGTGGCAGCTGCAGGAGGAGGAAACATGCGTGGCAACGCATAACGGGATGAATAATGTTTAGTTTTAGTTTAGATTAGTTTATTTGCACATAATGTTAAAAACAGACAGTATAAAATTTACAAGATTAAAAAAGAAAAGTGCCGGAGAGGTTAGAAGCCACTAAAAGCTTATCAAAGAAATTCCCCTGTCAAAACATCAATGAAATCACATAATAGAGAAGAAAAAAAAAACGGGTCAGGAAAGAAGAAATAGAGGAGGAGAGAGGGAAAAATCAAGACAACACAAGGGAGCAAATAAAATGATGTGTAGGTTAAACTACTCATCACTGGTTCAAGTAGCTACAGTACCTGTACCTGTGCATCTGACACTGATCACACCCTTGAATCCCATGAAATCAATGCTGCGCAGATGAATTGCGTGTGTTACAATTATCGTCTAACATCATTGCGTCTGATAAACTGGTCTTCTTTGTCATAACGTTATATGTGCTACAATAAAGCTTAAAGCTGACGCCACAATTAAATCATTTCAACACCAAACTGATAGTGTGAATAAAATCATCCTGATATTGAGCTGTGTTAGAAATTAACAGCTGCGCAAAAATAAACCTAGTCTCCCTCTTTAAAAAACAAAAAGGAAAATCCCTCAAACACCATGAAGTGTAGACATGATAGGCTACTTTCCACATTTCCAGCAGCAAAGCTGTCAATTAGGCCCATTATCTTTAACAGGGATCATTTCCTCCAACAAAACAAAATGTTGGCACTAATTAATGGTGCTATTAAGTGTCTGCAAATGATCAATTTCTTTCTTATGAAGGGGTGGGATGAGATTTCGACCTCTTTCCACTCCTTTTTGAACAATCTTTTCATTGTCTGTTGTTGTTGTTGTTTCTTTCTTTTCTTTTTTAATGTTCAAAATGAACTTTCCCATCATGACTGAGTCATTTTTTTCCGAACAGCTGATTGGCCAGTGGGTGGTGCTTTTTATAGGATCAGATTCAACCCTGAACTTACCCTGCTCCGGAGCAGGATAGCCGTTCAGAGTAAGTTACCATGGTGATCTACCCCGCTAAGAACTGAACCGGCTTCATGAGACCAAAAACCCAGGTTAACCCTGAAGTTACCTCGCTAAGACATTAATCCTGCTTCGTGATACAGGCCCCTGCAGAGTCACAGGTTTGCGTCATCTCAGCCTGAGTCTGAGCCTGTAGCAGGAAGTAGAAACATGGTGTGTCCTTTAGTGAATGAAGTGGTGGAGGTTGAGGCCCAGTTTATTCAGAGGCTGTTGTGTAAGGAGAAGGTGATGAGAGCCCGTTTGGATGTCTCCCTGGAGGAGTGTCTATATGAAAGATACTGTTTGACCTCACACTCTATCATTTATCTAACAATCTGTTCCACCCACATATATCACATATTACACATCCTGGATTTACATTATCATCACAGCACATTTTAGGCATTGTCCTTTGATTCTGTTCTTTTTAACATCAGACACTGAACACATCAGAGAGACAGCGGTTTGTTGGCCCTTAAGAAAAGTGTCTCTGGCTCTGAAAAGACTTTGGACCCTTGTTGTGGGTTTTCACTGGACATAAATCACAATCCATTATTTAACTAATTACCACGGAGCATCGGTGGCTCAGTGGATGGAGCGGACACCCCGTGATCTGATGCAGCGGCCGCGGGTTCAAACCCAGCCTGCTGTCCTGTGCTACATGTCGTTCCCTCTCTCCCCATAACGTTATGCTGTCCTGACATTAAAGGAAACAAAAGCCCAAAAATAATGTTTAAAATAAGAAGTGCAGGTTTGTCAGTGTTAATGAGAAATGAATCTACGTGGATACATGATGCAGTGACTCATGAATACTTTTTATATATTCAAAGACTCCGCGGTGTAACTGGCTCATTGATGGGACTCAACATCCCATAATAGCTCCATGTGAGAATAAGGAGATTACATGAAGTCATTTCACACTGGTAAATGAACCTCAGCCTAATACTGACAGAATGAAGTCAGTAGAAACAAAACTCTTACCAGTCTGTTTAATATCTGTGTGTTTGATGTTGAGTTTGTGCCCAGTGTGTTTGGGCTCCATCACATTACAGCTGAATGAATTATATTCAAATATATGAACACTGTTAAGATATAAACATGTTTCTGTATGTTAGACACATGACCTCATCACATCACATCACATATGAACACGCTCTGCAGGCTGTTCCCATCACACCTCACTCTGTTCAGCTGCAGCTGACGCTGTACCTCACTCTGTTTGCTGAGCCTGCTTCCTGAAATAGGGCCCTGCTCCGGAGCAGGTTAACTTCAGGTTAAAGGATCACAGCCTATTGACACCCCGACCTCTGATCAGTCAGATCACTGAAGAATAAAGTATCCATGGACAAAAGTGTGGAGTGACAGGTAAAACAGAGGAGACTGTATGTTGTTACAGGTCAGTTAGAATCATTTCATATTTCTACTGGTTTTAAAAAAGAGTTTTTAAAAAAGACAGAGATCATTTACACACTAAACACATGATCTGAAATTATCAATCGATTCAATCAATCAATTTTATTTATAAAGCCAAATATCACAAATCACAATTTGCCTCACAGGGCTTTACAGCATACGACATCCCTCTGTCCTTTGGACCCTCACAGCTGATCAGGAAAAACTCCCCAAAAAACCCTTTGATGGGGGAAAAAAAACAGTAGAAAGCTCAGGAAGAGCAACTGAGGAGGGATCCCTCTTCCAGGACGGACAGACTGATCTACTTTTGGAGACTTCAGGGACCACGAGTAACCCTGCATTCTCCGAGCGCTTAGTTCTGGTGGGATAATATGGCACTATGAGCTCTCTAAGATATGACGGAGCTTGACCATTTAGAGCTTTATAAGTTAACAGTAGGATTTTAAATTCAGTTCTGGATTTTACAGGGAGCCAGTGCAGAGAAGCTAAAACAGGAGAAATATGATCTCGTTTCTTGGTTCCTGTTAGTACACGTGCTGCTGCATTCTGCATTAGCTGGAGAGTTTTTAAGGACTTACGAGAGCTACCTGATAATAGAGAGTTACAGTAATCCAGCCTTGAGGTAACAAAAGCGTGGACCAATTTTTCTGCATCTTTTCAGGTCAGGATAGGTCTAATTTTCACAGTATTACGCAGATGAAAAAATGCAGTCCGTGAGGTTTGTTTTAAATGAGAATTGAAAGACAGATCTTGATCAAATGTTACTCCGAGGTTTCTTACGGTAGTGGTAGAGGCCAGAGCAATGCCATCAAGAGAAACTATGTCATCAGATAAAGAGTCTCTGAGTTGTTTGGGGCCAAGAACAATAACTTCAGTTTTGTCTGAATTTAACATCAGGAAGTTGGTGCTCATCCAGGTTTTTATGTCTTTAAGACAATTATAAAGTTTAGTTAATTGATCAGTTTCTTCTGGCTTCATAGATAAATACAACTGTGTATCATCTCTATACTGCAACGATAAGACTGTTATGTGTTTTAATGTATCTACTACTGTAATTGTATATTTTATGTGTACTGTATTGATTTTATACTACCTTTTAGGAACTATGCTGATAAACATCTGGCAGGGGGACTACTAATGTAAATCAGCCCCTGGCTGCAAGTGGGTGCATCTACATTTTCTTTTTTCTTCTCTTTAAAAGGAATGTTTATTGATGTACACTGTCCCGTCTTAAACAAATAAACGTTATTGTATTGTATTGTATCCGCATAACAATGGAAATTTACAGAGTGATTTCTAATGATGTTACCTTAAGGAAGCATAGATCAGGCGATTGTGGAATCTATTCCACAATTGCCTGATCTGACAGAGTGACCATCAGAACGGACATAAATGTTGTGTAGTGTCAACCCGGCGTAACACACCTGTGATTCATCAGAATAACATGAGACATCTGTATGATGAGAACCAGGATAAAAAATAATCATCATCATCATCATCATCATCACCATCACACAGCTCAGTGACACCTGATGGTAATCTCAGTCTCGGCTGACGGTGAAGTGATTTTAATGTTCCTGTTGATCACAGAGTGTTGTTTACATCACACTGACAGTTTCATCACATATGAAGCTCCTCATTCATTCATTCATCGTTCCGATGATGTCACTCATCATCAACAGCCCCGTGCTCATGGCTGACATGAAAACCCAGAGCTGACTGAACTGGTTGGAACCAGCTGTGTAGTAACTTGTTATCAGACAGATCATGTGACAGGTTAGTCAAACAGATAACCACAACGTATCCTGGGTAAGATGAACTGGGGTCAGAGTTCAGACCTCAGGTGACGGTCTCGTCTTGTTTCAGGGTTACTTTGGTAAAGGCATCCTGTCCAGAGCCAGACCGGACCACAGCATTTCTGACCAATGGGAGCGTGAGTTTACACCCAAACTGTGATATCATCCTCAGTCTGGTCCAATCACTTCTGTTCCTGCAGTCAGCTGATTTCTGTTTCTGTTATAGATCATGCAGGTTTGTTTCTACCTGTCATCTCACAGTCCAGGTGAGTGACCTCACATCCTGTCTGTTCATGTGCTGACATCACATCCTGTCTGTTCCCATATATGAGGTTCCTGTCAGCTGTGTATCACTGAAGAAACACTTTTTACATCCTCTTCTCTGCAACCCCCCCCCCCCCCAAACAGGTATGATGAGCTCCTCAGGTGGGCGGGTGCCGCTCTCTCTGCTCAGGGATTGGATGAAGCTGCTGTCAATCAAACACTGCTCAGCCTCTCTCAGCCAGTAGAAATAGCAGAAGTGAGGAGGGAGGTGGGGGGAGGGTTGGAGGATGGACAGAAGGGGGCGGAGCCAGGACCAGAGGGTGGAGCCTGTCCCCACACAAAGAGGCAGCGGCTGTGTTCAGAGGTGGAGCCTGAGGCGAAGAGGAACTGCAGGTAGAGACATGGGTTCATCCCAATACCAGATTTCACATCCACGTTTCCCTCACTTGCATTGCTTCCTCGCATCTTAGCTCCACCCGCATAGGACGAGGGAGAGATGTGAGAATGAAACGCGAGGAGAGGAAAAACAAGGAAATATGTCTTAAGAGAAATAAGACATTGATGAGATGTTATATATACACATATCACATAATGTTATATATACATAATATGTATGTTATATATACATAATATGTATATATAACATGTGATAACTATCAATATATATTATATAATGATAGTTATCACATACTGTTATATATGCATATATAATGATAGTTATCACATACTGTTATATATATACATATAGGCAAGGCAAGTTTATTTGTAGAGCACAATTCGTACACAGAGTAATTCAAAGTGCTTTACAGAAGAAGAAAATGCATTAAAATCACAATACAAAATAAAAACATAAATAATCATTATAAAATGAACTTTAAAAGAGAAGAGTGCAGATAAGATCCTTTCAGTCATATGCACAGTGAAAAAGAGCTGTTTTGAGCCTAGATTTGAACATTGTCAGAGTAGAGGCCTGTCTCACATCTTCAGAAAGACTGTTCCAGATTTTAGCTGCATAAAACTGGAACCCTGATTCCCCATGTTTAGTCCTGACTCTGGGCACCAGCAGGAGGCCGGTCCCTGAGGTCCTCAGAGTCCGAGATGGTTCATATGGCACTAACATGTCAGAGATGTACTTTGGTGCTAGGCCGTGGAGAGACTTGTACACAAGCAGAGCTGCTTTAAAGTCTATTCTCTGAGCCACAGGAAGCCAGTGTAGAGACCTGAGCACAGGACTAATGTGCGCTTATTTCCTGGTTCTGGTCAGGACGCGAGCAGCAGCATTCTGGATGTACTGCAGCTGTCTTACGGCCCGTTTGGAGAGGCCAGTGAGCAGGCCGTTACAGTAGTCTAACCTACTAGAGACAAATGCATGGATAAGTCTCTCCAAGCCAGGTTTAGACACTATACCTTTGATTTTGGCAATGTTTTTTAGATGGTAAAAGGCTGCTGATGTTATTGATTTGATGTGGCTGTTAAAGTTCAAGTCTGAGTCCATTATTACCCCGAGATTTCTAACCTGATTTGTAGGTTTTAGAGAGAGAGACTGGAGGTGACTGCTGACACTTTCTCTTTGTTTCTGTGGACCAAATACAATGACTTCAGTCTTGTCTGAATTTAGCTGGAGAAAGTTGTTTTGCATCCACACACTGACCTGTTGGATGCAGTGACAGAGTGAATCCACTGGTCCATATTCACCTGCTGTCAATGAGACGTAGATCTAAGTGTCGTCTGCATAATTGTGATAGGACACATTATTACTTTGTATTAACTGGCCTAAAGGCAGCATGTAGAGATTGAACAGAAGGGGTCCCAGGATTGACCTTTGGGGCACCCCACAGGTCAAGGCCATATGGTCTGAGGCACAGTTACCAATTTCAACAAAGTACCTCCTGTCTTCTAGATAGGACTTCAACCAATTTAGGGCAGTGCCAGAGATGCCCACCCAGTCCTCTAATCTCTGTAACAGGATCTCATGATCGACAGTGTCAAAAGCAGCACTCAGATCTAGCAGGACTAAAACTGAGACTTTGCCTGCGTCAGTGTTCAGGCGGATGTCATTTGTCACCTTAATAAGAGCGGTCTCAGTGCTGTGATGGGGTCTAAAACCTGACTGGAAGACATCAAAGGAGTTGTTCATTAGGAGAAAGTCAGTAAGCTGTTGGTAAACAACTTTCTCAAGGACTTTGCCTAAAAACAGCAGATTTGAAATGGGCCGGTAGTTGTTCAGTACCGTGGCATCAAGACTGCTCTTCTTTAGGAGAGGCTTTATGACCGCAGTTTTCAAGGCCTTTGGGAATGTTCCAGATTGTAGTGACATGTTAACTATGTGAGCGAGTGGTGGTAACAAACTGCTCAGCACAGACTTTAGAAATCTAGTGGGTAACACATCGAGGCAGCATGTAGATGAACTCAGACTGGTGATGATCTCTTGGACAGTTTTGTCAGTTACAGGTGCAAAATGAGTCAACTCTAAGTGTCTAGGTGGCTGCAGGGCTGTTATTGGTGTTGTGGAAATGATGGCATTTTTCATGGTCTGAACCTTGTCGCAAAAGAATACTGCAAACTCATTACACTTAGATGTGGAGATCAGTTCCAACGGCAGTTGAGCTGGAGGGTTTGTTAATCTGTTCACTGTTGCAAATAAGACATGCAAGTTGTTACTGCAGTTTCCAATAATTTCAGAAAAGTACCTCTCCCTTGTTCTACGTAAGATCCGGTTGAACACGTACAACTTTTCTTTATAAATTTCATAATGAACATGAAGCTTTGACTTTCGCCATTTCCGCTCGGCCCTCCGGCACTCCCTTTTCTGTGCCCTGACCGAGTCGTCATTCCTACATGGCGCCTTCTGCTTATTTTTAACCATTTTAACCTTCACAGGGGCAATGGTGTCCAGAACATTCAAAACACTTGAAGTAACAGAGTTCAACAAATCATCAACATTAGAACATGAGGCATTTTCAAAGTTTATCATTTCCATGAACAGAGCACCTGTGCTGTTATTTATGTGTCTCCTCCGAACAACTGCATGACCAGCCAGTGGTTTGGGAGAAACAGACAGGTCAAAGAAGACACAGAAATGATCAGACAGAGCAACATCAACCACATTGACATTTGAAATATTAACCCCCTTTGTAATGAGCAGGTCCAGAGTGTGCTGCGCTCTGCTGTGTGTGGGCTCACACACATGCTGAGTCAGGCCAAAGGTTTCAAGGACAGCACTGAGCTCTTTAGCATTTCTGTCACAGACATTATCCACATGTACATTAAAATCACCTGTAATGACCAAACCATCAAAGTCTGTGCATACAATTGAAAGCATCCTGGTAAAATCATCAATAAAACTTTGACGGTGCTGGGGAGGCTTGTATATAACTACATAGAGTATGGACGGAGATTGTTTTAGCTCCATTTTAAAGGATACATACTCAAATGATGAAAACACTCCAAATGACAACCTGTGCATAACCATATGATCTCTATATATTGCACAGACACCTCCACCCTTTTTGTTTTCTCGTGTTTCAGATTCAAATTTGTAGTTGGGTGGAGCTGATTCCGTTAGAACAGCATTACCTGTGTTTTTGTCAAGCCATCTTTCAGTTAAAAACATAAAATCTAGATTATACGAAGAGAGCAAATTATTAATTAAAAATGATTTGTCAGACAAGAATCTGACATTAAGCACAGCAAGTTTCAGAGTAGTTTCAGTAGGACTGGACGTTATCTTCTTACAAGGGATATGGATTAAATTTCTCTTATTGGACAGTCTAACTGTCCTTCTGTAATCTGGTCTATGTGGTGTGGCTGTAGATATAGCACTAGGGGAGAATATTGTCTCACAGGGCCCCAGCTTGATATTACCTTTATCATGGCTGTAAGTCCTGGGACAGCAGAGGCCCTGTGCATCCTAGCTCTTAGGGATACCAGCTCTGGGGGCAGGCAGGGGAGGACGAGCAGGGGGAAGTTTGGGTGATGGACCAGATGAAAACTGAGGAGGAGGAGCTGGGGGAGCTTTAGTTTGTGAAGCAGGAGAGTTGAAGCTCCTGTGTGACTTGATATTGGGGGTGAGGGGAACCATCCTAATCCCTGATTTGATCAGGCTTTCAAGATGGTTGGGAAGGCCCATGGGGGAAGGTGGGGATGAAAAGGAGAGGGACAAGGCTCTAGAGGGGGTAGTTGTGGCAGGGGGGGCCCAGGGCTGGTCTGTGGGTAGAGGAGGTGATGGGGGTGCTGCCGGGTCTGAAACTTCCGCTGGGGCCGTCACAGACGAGTCCAAGGCCTGTGAGGAGGGCCCGGGGGGAGGTGAAACCGATGGCGGGCCTGAAACCTTAGCTGGGGCCGTCACAGACGAGTCCAAGGCCTCTGATGAGGGCCCGGGGGGAGGTGGAACTGATGGCGGGCTTGAATCCTTCACTGGGGGCTGTGGAGGCTGTTGTGGTGCAGCTGGTGCTGAAACACTGGCTCGGTCTCTGGCTTCTGCGACAGAGATGCTTCTCTCGTTCCTCTTTTCTCTCACTAGTCGCTCAGGACCCTGTCCCGGCCCATTCTGATGCCTCAGAGCGTGGAGGAGGTGTTCAGTCAGCACTCTCCTCCCACCTCTGCACAGGTGTGGGCCATTTCCCTTGAACAGGTCCTCTCCCAGAACAGATAAAAGTTCTCAATGTAGTGCAATCCTCTGTGCGCAAACTCTTTGGACAGCCATGTGTTCAGCTGAAGCAGCCTGCTGAACTTGTTTATCTTCCTGTCTATGTTTGGAAGAGGTCCACTAATGAATGCCTTGACCTCCAGTTTATCAAGCTCCTTGAAGAACTTAGTGAAATCCCTTTTCAAGACTTCAGTCTGTTCCTTTCTGATGTCCACTGCACCCACATGCACGATCAGCTGTTTGACTCCTCGGTGTGTAGACAAAACTTTTGAGAGGAGTGTTGTTATCTCAGAGACAGTGGCACTGGGACAGCAGCATGTTTGAATTCTTCCGTGGTTTATGCCACTGATAGCACCGTCTCCTATTAGCAGCATATCTCTGACCTTGACGTTTGGTCCCATTGTCTGTCCGCCTGCTGTCTTTTGCCGACTTTGTGGCTCCAGTTTCGTGAAGATAATCCATTTTCTCTTTGTTCGTTAGAAACATTAAATTCAGTCTCTGACAGTGGCAAAAACTATATAACTATATAATGATAGTTATCACATAATGTTTTATATACATATATAATGATAGTTATCACATACTGTTATATATACACACATAATGATAGTTATCACATAATGTTATATATACATATATAATGATAGTTATCACATAATGTTATATATACATACAGTACAGGCCAAAAGTTTGGACACACCTTCTCATTCAATGTGTTTTCTTTATTTTCATGACTATTTACATTGTAGATTCTCACTGAAGGCATCAAAACTATGAATGAACACATGTGGAGTTATGTACTTAACAAAAAAGGTGAAATAACTGAAAACATGTTTTATATTCTAGTTTCTTCAAAATAGCCACCCTTTGCTCTGATTACTGCTT
This sequence comes from Epinephelus awoara, assembly GCA_035609425.1. Classification (NCBI taxonomy): domain Eukaryota; kingdom Metazoa; phylum Chordata; class Actinopteri; order Perciformes; family Serranidae; genus Epinephelus; species Epinephelus awoara. Next base: position 48,433,151 of record CM069296.1, on the reverse strand, counting down.
TGCACACTCTTGGCATTCTCTCGATGAGCTTCAAGAGGGAGGTAACCCTTTTCTGCGTCTGACAAAGACATAGTGGTTGGAACCAAAGATCTCAAATTTGGACTCATCAGACCAAAGCACAGATTTCCACTGGTCTAATGTCCATTCCTTGTGTTTCTTGGCCCAAACAAATCTCTTCTGCTTGTTGCCTCTCCTTAGCAGTGGTTTCCTAGCAGCTATTTGACCATGAAGGCCTGATTCGCGCAGTCTCCTCTTAACAGTTGTTATAGAGATGGGTCTGCTGCTAGAACTCTGTGTGGCATTCATCTGGTCTCTGATCTGAGCTGCTGTTAATGTGGAAACCATTTCAGGTGACTACCTCTTGAAGCTCATCGAGAGAATGCCAAGAGTGTGCAAAGCAGTAATCAGAGCAAAGGGTGGCTATTTTGAAGAAACTAGAATATAAAACATGTTTTCAGTTATTTCACCTTTTTTTTGTTAAGTACATAACTCCACATGTGTTCATTCATAGTTTTGATGCCTTCAGTGAGAATCTACAATGTAAATAGTCATGAAAATAAAGAAAACAATGTCATATATACACATAATGATAGTTATCACATAATGTTATATATACATACATAATGATACAGTTACAGACTCTGACAGACAGACAGGCTCTCTGACAGACAGACAGACAGACAGACAGACAGACAGACAGGTTCTCTGACTGACAGACAGACAGACTCTCTGACAGACAGGTTCTCTGACTGGCAGACAGACAGACTCTGACAGACAGACAGGCTCTCTGACTGACAGACAGGCTCTCTGACTGACTGACTGACAGACAGACTCTCTGACAGACGGACAGGCTCTCTGACTGACAGACAGACAGACTCTCTGACAGACAGACAGGTTCTCTGACTGACTGACAGACAGACTCTCTGACAGACAGACAGACAGGCTCTCTGACTGACAGATAGACAGACTCTGACTGACAGACAGACAGGCTCTCTGACTGACAGACAGACAGACTCTGACAGACAGACAGGTTCTCTGACTGACAGACAGACTGTCTGACAGAAAGTCGTTTGGTTCTTTTCTTGTTCAGATTGTTAACTCAATGAATCAGAAAACAAATCAAATATCAACACACTGAGTTTAATCTCTAATGTGTCTTCACTCATAGTCATGTTGTGATGTATCAGATCAGTCTGATCAGCTGTCCAATCAATAACTGATATCCAATCAGGAGGAGTGTCAGTCAGTGAAAGACTTCAGTGAAGGCTGCACTCGTGTATCCTCGATTCCCTCTTCTCTGAAAGCCTCCCCTCTCCTTGACTCCTCGACTCTTCCAAGTGCATTTAACGAACTGACACGTTCCATACTACAAGATGGCGAGTCTTGATAAGTTCCCGGGTCAAGTGATCGAGGACAGAGGACGGAGGAGTCAAGGAGGGATATTGGGATGAACCCCTTGTCTCCTCCATCACCAGACTCCACTGAAAAAAATGACGATTTAAAATTTAATGTTTGTTTTAACAAAAGAAATGTAGAAATTAAAACTTAATTATTTTTAATAAACTCTTTGATGTTCCGGGCCCAGTATTTCAAAGTGATCTGATAGGATTATCCTGGCCGGATTGGATTAAATCCTGATCTGATCTGAAAACCGGGTATTTCAACACAGATCAAGAGATCTGGTAATCCCATCCTCCCTTTAATCCAGATAATAATAATAATTAGTAGTGTAGTGGATAGTGCTGGCGCCCCATGCACAGAGGTGATGCCTCGCCGAAGCGGTCTCAGGTTCGACTCCGGCTTGCAACCGTTTGCTGCATGTTGATCAGCAACGAAAATATGGTGCCAATTCACCAGAAGCACAGAAAATAAATAGGGCTGTAGAAAAATTCATTTGTATGGACAGATCTTGTTTCTGGTTGTTATTTATTTTGGGGGGGATTTTTTGTCGTTATCATTGATGTTACTGTTCTGATCTTTATTTAAAAAATGACATGCCTCTTAATATGTTGGAGTCCGTAGTTTTCTCTGGACCCCTCCAGTGGCGTCCATAGGCTAAAACATTCGGGGCTAAAGCCCCGGATGTTTTTTAATTAGCCCCGAATATGAATATTAATTTTCAAAAAAAAAAAAAAAGATTTTTTTTTTTTTTTTTAAGATCACATCCTCAAACTACGGTTATCTTATGTTGATGCTTCGATAAAACAGTGTTTTTGGACAGGTTTTCGTAACAATTAATTATTATTAAATTTTTAAATAGCCACTACTTTGGCTTTGGCACACAAGTGGTTAACACCTCCAGGTCGCACGTGATGTCATTCACCCAAAACAGCAGCGTCAGGCAGCAGGTGCACTTGACAACAGGCAGGCTTGACAACAGCAAGCTGTTCAGCTGTCTTTGGGATGTCACAAAAAAAGATTTCCATGTTTTTTCCCCCAAAGGTGGTCAGCAATCAAAGAGGTAATGGGAATAGAAATTATGTAAAAATATATAATTTCGAAAAGAGTGTTGCAGCTGGAACTACTCGAGGGAAGTAGCTAACATTAGCTAGCTAGCAGCTAGTTGATATTACATGGGAAAAAAACGATCTGTTATTATTAGCATCTGTCTGTAAGGTGTAGAGTAAGAGTTAATGCAGAGACCTAATTGTACATGATGACTGAAGAAAGAAAAAGAAAAACAAGATGTAAAGTCAAGTGTAGAGTGCAAGTTAAGACAGATACACTGTACAAGACAAATGTTTGAAGTTAAACTAAAGACAAATGAACAAGGAAAAAAAGATGTAAAGAGTACATTAATAAAAGTTAATTATAAGAAGCAAAGACAATAGGTAGAGTTAAGAACAGTTAAAGCAGAGACATAACCTGAGACCTGTAAGAGATACAAATATTATGTTAAAGAGTATGTTATGTTAAAGAATGTTAAAGAATAAATACATATGAGTATGTAAAGAGCATTAAATGTACAAAGTAAAACAATGTAAATACTGAACATGACAAGATGTTTACTGTTGCTGAATGGTTGCTGTTGGTATGTTCAACATGATGAATGGGGCATTTTTGTGCCTGGGCTATTGAGGGAAGTTTGTGAAAATTGCTAGCCTATTTGGTATTAACTTGTAACCATGAAATGCCTTAATTCAATTCAGTCCAGAAGAGCAGGTACCTGTAGGGTATGTGGAGAATGTTTCTATGTCTAAAAATTTCAGCGCGCGCTCTGCGCGCGCATCTGCTTAAGTCCTCTGGGCTAAGCCCCGGATGTGTCAAAATCCTAGAGACACCCCTGGACCCCTCTCAAATCTGACTTCTGATGACATGTTTAGCTGCATGTCATCATTTAATCGCTGGCTGTCCAGGTGGTGTCCAGCAAACAATGTGGGTTTCGTTAATAATTGGCAAACTTTCTGGGGAAAACCTGGTCTCATTAGGAGAGACGGCATTCATCCCACTTTGCTCTCATTTCTAGGAAACTGGAAAATTTTATTAGTAATTCAAATTCCTGACAACCCAGAGGTGAGACCAGGACAGAGAGCTGCAGTCCTATACGCTTCTCTGAGCTTCTAGTTGACTTACCCACACATAGTTTTCATAGTTTTATACAAACGGTGTCTGTCCCCCGACCACCTAAATTATTTAAATCTAAAATTAAACAAAGAGGAGTTGAGCATAACAACTTCATAAAAATTAAAACCTCTTCTGTGACAGAAAGACAAAACAGGAGAATCAAATGCGGACTGTTAAATATCAGGTCTCTATCGTCTAAAGCAGTGTTAGTAAGCGAATTAATATCAGATAATCATATTGATTTACTCAGTCTCACTGAAACCTGGCTGTGTCAAGATGAATATGTCAGTCTAAATGAATCCACTCCTCCCAGTCATAATAATACCCACATTCCTCGAGGCAGCGGCCGAGGAGGGGGAGTTGCAGCCATTTTTAACTCTAGTCTGTTAATCAGCCCTAAACCTAAACTACAATATAATTCTTTTGAAAGCCTCGTTCTTAGTCTTTTACATCCGACCTGGAAAACCTCGCAGCCACTTTTATTCGTTATAGTGTACCGTGCTCCTGGCCCGTATTCTGAATTTGTTTCTGAAGTCTCAGAGTTTTTATCCAGTCAAATTTTTAAATCAGATAAAGTTAATATTGTAGGCGATTTTAACATTCATGTCGACGTTGATAATGACTCCCTGGCTACCGTGTTTATCTCATTATTAGACTCCATTGGCTTCAGTCAGGGTGTACGTGAACCCACTCACTGTTTTAACCATACCTTCGATCTAGTTCTGACGTATGGAATTGAAATTGATAACCTAATAGTCTTTCCACAGAATCCCTCACTATGGGATCATTATTTGATTACTTTTGATTTCTTTTTACTCGATTACACGCCACTCAGCAACAGTTACTATACTAGATGTTTATCAGATAATGCTGTTGCAAAATTTAAGGAAATAATTACTCCGTCGTTAAATTCAATACCAAGTCCTTCAGTAACGGAGGTTTCCCTTTAAACTCTCTGGAATTGATCATCTTGTCAGTAGCGCCGTAGGCTCGCTGCGAACAACACTCGACTCTGTAGCTCCTCTTAAAAAGAAGTTAACAAAGCAAAGAAAGTTCGCTCCTTGGTGTAACTCTCAAACCCGTAAGTTAAAACAAATATTGCGAAAATTTGAAAGGAATTGGCGATTAACCAAACTGGAAGAATCTGGAAATTTACAGAGTGATTTCTAATGATGTTACCTAAAGGAAGCATATATAGAGGAAATAGGATTGGTCCGAGCACAGAACCTTGCGAAGCTCCAAAACAATCTTTAGTACGTAAGGATGATTCACTATGAATGTGAACGAACTGAAAACGGTCCCTAAAGTCTCCAAAAGTAGATCAGGAGCCAGTCTGTTACGGTCCGAGAGGCAGACACCGTCTCCACATTTAAAACTAGACTTAAGACTTTCCTCTTTGATAAAGCTTATAGTTAGGGCTGGCTCAGGCTTGCCTTGTACCAGCCCCTAGTTAGGCTGACTTAGGCCCAGTCTGCCGGAGGACCCCCTAAGATACACCGGGCACACTCTCTCTCTCTCTCTCTCTCTCTCTCTCTCTCTCTCTCTCGCGCTCTCTCTCTCTCTCTCTCTCTCTCTCTCTCTCTCTCTCTCTCTCTCTCTCTCTCTCTCTCTCTCTCTCTCTCTCTCTCTCGTCCTATTACTCCATCTTGCTAACTCGGCCATTCTCGATGTCACTAACTCGGCTTTTCTCCGGAGCCTTTGTGCTCCACTGTCTCTCAGGTGCCTGGATAGTGTGACGTGTGTGGTTGTGCGTAGTCCTGCCAGATGCCTCCTGCTGCTGCTGTTATCATTAGTCATACTTCTACTGTTATTATACACATATGATTATTGTCACACATGTATACTATCAGATATTAATATATTATTATTAATTATAATAATATTACTTTCATTAATGTTGTTGTAAGATACTGTCATTACCGTCTGTCCTGCATCTCTCTCTGTCTCTCTCTCACGCCATGTTTCAGATCCGGGGGCGGAGTTGTGAGTTTTGGAAATCTGTATCCAGTCAGATTGGAATCAAAGTGATCCACCCTGCCAATGTTTTGAAATACCCAGATAGAGTCAGCAGGATCACCTTGATCCCTGACTGAGAACAGGAGGATTTCATAATCCAGATTATTCTGATCCAGATTTCAAGTTTTGAAATACTGGGCCCTGATGTTCTCAGGGCTCATCTTACTATCTCAGATTATTTTTCTGTCCTCTGACGGAGGTCTCGGAGTCTCAGAACTGTTTCCGGTGTAGACCGTCAGTCTGTCTCCTCCGTCAGCAGGACGGGTGAAGGTAGCCGGAGTTTTTGCTGCTCACAGACTTCCTGTTTCTGTTCTCAGGTTGAATCCACGAGACCTGAACCTGGACCACAGCACAGATCCCAGCTCAGAACAGGACCTTGATCCTGATCCTGATCCTGATCCTGATCCTGACTCTGATCCTGATCCTGGTCCTGGTCCTGACTCTGATCCTGGTCCTGGTCCTGACTCTGATCCTGGTCCTGACTCTGACTCTGATCCTGGTCCTGGTCCTGGTCCCGGTCCCGGTCCTGGTCCTGACTCTGATCCTGGTCCTTTGGTTCCAGGTCCCGGTTTTGTCCTAGTGGTCTCTGACAGTGAGGTGAGTCGTCAGTGTTTCGGTGTGAAGCTCCGACACAAACAAACAAAGTAAAAGCTTGTGTTTAGTTGTTGTCTCTCTGCTGAAGGTCCGTCCCTCTGCTGAGGGTCTGTCTCTCTGCTGAAGGTCTGTCTCTCTGCTGAAGGTCTGTCAAACTCAAGGGCCTTGTTTTCACTCCTCAGCAACATTACTCAACCTCCCAAGACAGTCTGGCTGCAGACCTCCACTCTCAGGACCCTTCCTTGCAGACCTGCACTGTGAGGTCTCCTCCACTGTCAGGACCGGAAGTTGATACGAAGCTTTCAAAAATAAAAGCGATATCTCGGGACCGGAAGTTGATACGAAGCTTTCAAAAATAAAAGCGAGTATACCGGAAGCACGTATTTATCGTTTCCCCTGTGAAGTGTGGCGATAACAAGGTGAGTAAAAGTCAAGTGCCAACTTTTCGTTAAACAAAGAAACAGAAACAGCCTTTATTCACTAGAACATTACGTTGCACACTATACATCGCCCCGTGAAGTTATATTAAGTTGAGTTTGCGGTAGTTTGTAGCGTTGTTAGCAGCGGAATGGGTGCAGGGTAACCCACAACTGTTTGCAGCCAGGGTGGAGATGCCTGATCTTCTGAGCATGGACGGCACATGTACTGAGGAGGCTGTGCAGCAACTGGCAAACATATTTGATGCCACCCTGGATGTAAATGATGATGATAAAGAATTAATTCTGGAGCCTTTCAAGTTTCTCTTTTATAACATTGAAGATATGTGGCTCTTCGCTGAAGAAATTATGGACAAGAGAGGGTACATGGCATACTGCCAGTTCAAAGACTAATAAAAAGTTTGAAAGTTTGTTTTGTGTCTACTGTTTTCTCCTGTAACAGAGGTTATTGCCTATCTGGGTCATGTAACTAGGTATTCAGTAATTAAATGAATTGAATACACAAAACTAAGTTAATCAACCCTTACATCCTCCATTGGCAAATCCATGTGGTCTGACAGCACAAGGTAAGAACATAGCACAAACAATATTAAGCAACTAATTGAAATTATGATGAGGTGTAAGAATTGTAAACACATAATATATGCCTATGTAAACGAATTGAGTAAATCAATATGTAAATGGGTCCAACAGTGCAGGAGGCTACATTTTCAATGATAAATAATAGTATAGAAGCAAAGACAAGTCAGCAGTAGGTTGGAGTGTAGAAGCATTATGCCATCATACATTAGGGTGCATTTACACAGATGTATTGTTTCAAAACGAATATGCAGTGCAAACTAAACTAACAGCTGTCCTTTTAGCCAATTAAATCAAAATACTGTCTGGAGTAAGTTAATGCAGTAATGAGTAATAATGTTTTAAGGGGATCATAACAATAGCAGTAAAGTATGGTCACACGGAAAACTACACAATATGTGGGCTACTTCTCGTATACTCGCTTTTAAAACATATTTACATTATATACATAAAATAAAGCCCCAAGAAATAAAGTATATTCACATGGGAACGACAAATACGTGCTTCCGGTATACCCGCTTTTATTTTTGAAAGCTTCGTATCAACCTCCGGTCCTGACAGTGGAGGAGACCTCACAGTGCAGGTCTGCAAGGAAGGGTCCTGAGAGTGGAGGTCTGCAGCCAGACCCCTCTCCAACCTCCGGACTCACTTCCTCCACAGATGTACTCTACTGCCATTTGTAATACCTTTCTATCCTTTTTTCCATCAGTAACTTGCTCCCAGCTCCTCTCACAATTCATCTTCCTAATTTCCCTCTGTGTCCCCTTCCCAGTCACTCTCAGCATTTGCTCTACCTTCCGTTTTCGAAACCACTAGTCTGATCAAAAAATCCAAATCATCAACCTGCCAGTTAGATCTCCTTCCAACTGCTCTTGTTAAAGCCACCGTTCCCTCTCTGGCCCCTCTCATCACGCACATAATCCATTCTTCCCTCACCACTGGAATTGTTCCCTCACCCCCCAAAACAGCTGCTGTCACCCCAATACTCAAGAAACCTGGTACAGATCCCAATAACCACAATAACCTCCATCCCATCTGGCTCCCCATCACACACCGTATCCAATATAAGATTTTACCGTTCACCTTCAAGGCCATTCACAACCTCGCCCCTCCATACCTGTCTGACCTCCTCCACATTGCCACACCCGCACACACACTCAGATCCTCTTCCTCCATCCACCTCTCCATTCCCCCCGCCCGCCTGGCTACCATGGGGAGCAGAGCATTCAGCCGCTCTACTCCCCAACTCTGGAATTCAGTCCCCCTGACCTCCGCAACACCACATCTGTCAATCTGTTCAAATCCAAACTCAAAACACATCTGTTCAGACTTGACCATTCCACCTGATCAAATGCACTATGTTCTTGCACTGTCTTACTGTCTTCCCCTCTATTTTAATGTATTTGTATGATGTTTTCTATGCTGTGTCTTGTTTGATGTATGCTTTTTTATCTTTGCTGTAGGGTGACCTTGAGTGGCTTGAAAGGCGCCCTAACAAATAAAATGCATCATTATTATTGTTATTAAGTACCTTGGTATCACATTAGACATGAATCTCACATTTAAGAAACACATCAAAAAAGTGGCCAACACGATAAGATTCAGCCTGCAAAATTTCGAACAAATCAGGCCCCTCATCTCGTCTGATGCTGCTAAATCTTATCTCCACTGCATGATTCTGTCTCATACTGAGTATTGTTTTGTGATGTGGTTGTTTGCTGAAGTCACCACACTGAAACCTATCAAACAACTCTACAAAAAAGCCATCAAGGTATTTGCCAAAAACCATATTCCTCACATCACTGTCCAATTCCTGCGAGGTACAATTTCCTGAGTTTTGAACATTTTAAAACTTTTAAATACAGATGCCTCATCTATAAAACCCTCAACGGGCTGGCTCGTCCCCCATTGGAGGACTTTTTTAAACGGAGAGACAACACGCTCAGTACCACATCTGCCTCCAGAGGGGACTGCGAGGTGCAGTTCAGACGAACCTCTATTGGCCAAAATTCCCTTACTGTGAAGGGCAGTGCAGGTTGGAACGGTCTCCCAACCTGAGTCAGAGACAGTCCCACTCTCACTACTTTTAAAAAACAGCTTTAAGGGTTGACTCATCAAATCTGCACCATGAATGACTCATTGATCAGTCCTCTCATACAGTTCTCTACTGTAGCCCCTTGTTGAATCTGCTGTCCCTCTGAGTGAAGGTCTGTCCCATTGCTGAAGGTCTGTCCCTCTGAGTGAAGGTCTGACCCTCTGAGTGAAGGTCTGTCCCTCTGAGTGAAGGTCTGTCCCTCTGAGTGAAGATCTGTCCCTCTGAGTCAAGGTATGTCCCTCTGCTGAAGGTCTGTCCCTCTGAGTCAAGGTCTGTCCCTCTGCTGAAGGTCTGTCCCTCTGCTGAAGGTCTGTCCCTCTGAGTGAAGATCTGTCCCTCTGAGTCAAGGTCTGTCCCTCTGCTGAAGGTCTGTCCCTCTGCTGAAGGTCTGTCCCTCTAAGTCAAGGTCTGTCCCTCTGCTGAAGGTCTGTCCCTCTGAGTGAAGGTCTGTCCCTCTGAGTGAAGGTCTGTCCCTCTGACAGAAGGGACACACGGTGGACACACAGGGGACAGATGTGACACATAGGGGACACACAGGGGACAGAGGACACACACAAGGGACAGAGGGGACATATAGGGGACACACAGGGGACGCATGGTACAGAGGGGACATACAGGGGACAGAGGGGACACACTGCACCAGATGAAACAACCCATTATCACATACGACACTCGTCATTCACGATCCACGCGATACCGTACAACGCTGTGTCGGGCTGTAACCACGCTGATGTCATGGAGTCTGAACGCGACATGAAAGTAGCAGCACTGTCTGATCACTGTGACTAAAATAAAGTTTGTATAATTTCAAATCCTGTTAAAATCATGAGTTCAGTGTGTGAACGATCATGGACTTGTGTCCATGGATACTTTTGTCTTCAGAGGTCAGTGTGTTGTGTATAATGTAAATACTTTGTGTGTGTGTGTGTGTGTGTGTGTAGGTGTGCGGGGAGGTCCGACAGGTGCGGCAGTCTCCTGTCTCCATCTCAGAGTACCTGCAGCTCAGTCTGGAGGAGGTAACACACCATCACATGTTCATAAGTTTGTTCATTAAGTTTATTTCATTCACAACCAGTTGCGTTGTTCAACGGACTGTCGGTGATGTGTGGCTGTTAAATGTGCAGCTGCTCATGTCCAGAACCAACCACACACACATACACACACACACACATTTGCCCATCATTAATTGTCCTGCATGTCATGTGAGTGGAGTGTTTAATAGCTTGTAGGTAATATTAATTATCCTATTAATATTAACTATAAGCTTTATCAAAGAGGAAAGTCTTAAGTCTAGTCTTAAATGTGGAGACGGTGTCTGCCTCCCGGACCGTAACAGGAAGATGATTCCACAGGAGAGGAGCCTGATAGCTGAAGGCTCTGGCTCCTGATCTACTTTTGGAGACTTTAGGGACCACGAGTAACCCTGCATTCTCAGAGTGCAGAGTTCTGGTGGGATAATATGGCACTATGAGCTCTCTAAGATATGATGGAGCTTGACCATTTAGAGCTTTATAAGTTAACAGTAGGATTTTAAATTCAATTCTGGATTTTACAGGGAGCCAGTGCAGAGAAGCTAAAACAGGAGAAATATGATCTTGTTTCTTAGTTCCTGTTAGTACATGTGCTGCTGCATTCTGAATTAGCTGGAGGGTTTTTAAAGATTTACTAGAGCTACCTGATAATAGAGAGTTACAGTAATCCAGCCTTGAGGTAACAAAAGCATGGGCCAATTTTTCTGCATCTTTTCGGGTCAGGATAGGCCTAATTTTCGCAGTATTACGCAGATGAAAAAACACAGTCCGTGAGGACAGATCTTGATCAAATGTTACTCCGAGGTTTCTTACGGTAGTGCTAGAGGCCAGAGCAATGCCATCGAGAGAAACTATGTCATCAGATAAAGAGTCTCTGAGTTGTTTGGGGCCAAGAACAATAACTTCAGTTTTGTCTGAGTTTAACATCAGGAAGTTGGTGCTCATCCAGGTTTTTATGTCTTTAATGCAGTTATGGAGTTTAGTTAATTGATTACTTTCTTCTGGCTTCATAGATAAATACAACTGTGTATCATCCGCATAACAATGGAAATTTACAGAGTGATTTCTAATGATGTTACCTAAAGGAAGCATATATAGAGTAAATAGGATTGGTCCGAGCACAGAACCATCATTATGAACGTCAACAAACTGAAAACGATCAGATAAATAAGATTTAAACCAGCTTAGTGCAGAACCTTTTAGGCCAATTAAGTGTTCCAGTGTTCTCGCTGCACTAAGATCTAATAAAACAAGTACAGAGACGAGTCCTTTGTCTGAAGCAATCAGAAGGTCATTTGTAATTTTAACTAGAGCTGTCTCAGTGCTATGATGCACTCTAAATCCTGACTGTAATTCCTCAAATGAATTATTATCATGGAGAAAATCACACAGCTGGTCTGCAACTACTTTCTCAAGGATCTTTGAAAGAAAGGGAAGATTAGATATTGGTCTATAGTTGGCTAACACCTCTGGATCCAGGGTGGGCTTCTTTAGGAGAGGTTTAATTTCAGCTACCTTAAAAGACTGTGGTACATAGCCTGTTAATAAGGATATATTGATCATGCCTAATAAATGAGTGTTAGCCAAAGGTACGACCTCCTTAAGTAGCCTAGTTGGGAAGGGATCTAAGAAACACATGTAGTGGGCATGGCTTTCATCAGCCGTCCCTGGACAACATGTAAGGGGCATGGCTTTCATCAGCTGTCCCTGGACAACATGTAAGGGGCATGGCTTTCATCAGCCGTCCCTGGACACCTGGACAGCATAAGGGGCGTGGCCTTCATCACCTGTACCTGGAAAGCATGTAGTGGGCGTGGCCTTCATCACCTGTACCTGGACAGCATGTTGGGGGCGTGGCCTTTATCACCTGTACCTGTCTGTCTCTCCCTCCAGGCCTTCTTCCTGGTCTACAGTTTGGGCTGTCTGTCTGTCTACCTGCACCAGGTGACCGTCTGTCATTCACTTTGACTTCCTACTTCTACATTTGGATTCCCTCCTTTAATGACCTCATCATGTCTTGTCCTGTGATTGGTCAGGAGCCGCTGTCAGTCCTCCAGCTGTGGAGGAAATTCCGTTCCCTGCGGCCCAACTTCGTCAGCTCGTTCTCAGCCTATCAGCACTGTCGAAGCAGGGGGTGGATCCCAAAAGGAGGGGGTGGGGCCAAGTATGGCGTCGACTTCAGTAAGACACACACACGCACACACACACACAGATGTGTTCCATTTCAGGCTCCTCCCCTGGGGGCATGATCTATAGGACACACCTGTCAGAGACCACCTGACCAGTCCCTTGAGCCTCCTTTGGTTTATGGTTTACACTCCTCTGTTTGTTTTCAGTGTTGTACAGGAAGGGACCGCCTTTCTACCATGCCAGGTAACACACACACACACACACACACACACACACAGGTGATTTTGTTTCTATGACCTTGTGAGGACCCTGAGCCGCCGTCTTCATCACGTTAAAAAGTCTTCCTTGTTTGTTTTCTGACCTCAGCTCCATCTACAAACTGTCCTTTCTCTCTTCCCGTAGTTATTCGGTGGTAGTTGAACGGGTTGATGATGCATTCAGGGGCTCTGCGTTGCGTCCGTTTTCGTGGCGTTCTCTAGCGGCTCTCAGCAGGATCACCTCCAACGTCTCCAAGGTAACAACAAGTGGTGGTGGTGTGCTGTCATCAGGTGAGATTAGAATCAGGTGAATGATGTCACTGTGTTTGTTTTCCAGGAGCTGATGTTGTGTTACATCATCTATCCAGCCGACCAATCAGAAGCCGAGCTAGACTCACCTGTCTGTCTGAGCAGGCTGAAGGTTCAGGTACCTGATCAATAGTAATCAATAAGTCTGATCGGTCCTGAAATGTTTTCATCATGTATCAGAGAAAAACTTCAGCCAAAATCAATCAGTGATCAATGAAGGGATCCATCAGCTGATCGGTGTCATTGATTTTCTCTCAACAGGAAGTGATCGTTAGCAGGTGGGTTTCCTCCAGAGAGCGAGCTGAGCAGGAAGACTTCTGATTGGCTGACAGGAGACTGGAAACTGATGATGTCACAGTGTGATTTCACAGAGACTCAACCATTGTCAATTGAAGAGTCAGAAACATTCAACCTTTATTTAAATGTGAATCATTGACAGTGATGAACGACTAGTTCTGATGACGTCACACACTTCCTGCAAGACGTGACATTACAGACTTCCTGCAGGACGACAAGATTTGGCTTCATGGGAGACTCTTTAAATCTGAATGTTTACAAAGAACATGTGGACAGAGGGAAATGTCTCTGTGTGTGGAGGGAGAAAATAAATGTGAAATTTACAAGATAAAAACACACGTCAACAATCACTGTGACACATCTGAGACAACATGATGAAGGTTTATGGCATGGCAGGACAGAAACACAGCAGTTTAACATGTTAGAGCTAACAGGACTAAAGCTAGCAGAGCTAAAGCTAGACTCACAAGTCAGTCTTTAGACGCTTTGCTTAACTAAAGACTGATGTCTTTCTCCCTGATTTTGTGTTTAGATGGGCAGATACAATTTCAGAGTTTAAAAAAACAGAGTTAAACCTCTCGGCATTCATTTTCAAGCTCTCTGTGTGTTTGTTTCCTTGCAGACGAGAAAAGGGTGATCGCACATTTCCCAGGGGGTCCTTTTCAAAAATGTAACAGGCGTTGCTTTGTTGCCGGCCGTTTTCTCCCACACTTTAGAAAGGAGTGTCCCCAGATGATCAGAAGGCGGAGATCTCTGATTGTCTGGTGGCGAGACTAAGCTAAAGCTAACAGGACCTAAGCTAACATGACTAAAGCTAACAGAGCTAAAGCTATCAGATCTTAAGCTAACAGGGCTTACGCTACCAGGACCAAAGCTAACAGGACTTAAGCTAACAGAGCTAAAGCTAACAGGACCTAAGCTAACAGGGCTTAAGCTAACAGAGTTAAAGTTAACAGGACCTAAGCTAACAGGTCTTAAGCTAACACAACTAAAGCTAATAGGACTTAAGGTAACAGGATTAAAGCTAATAGGACTTAAGGTAACAGGGCTAAAGCTAACAGAGCTAAAGCTAACAAGACCTAAGCTAACAGGACTAAAGCTATCAGACCTAAAGCTAACAGAGCTAAAGCTATCAGAGCTTAAGCTAACAGGGCTTAAGCTAACAGAGCTAAAGATAACAGGACTTAAGATAACAGGATTAAAGTTAATAGGACTTAAGCTAACAGGACTAAAGCTAACAGGATTTAAGCTAACAGAGCTAAAGCTAACAGGACTAAAGGTTGCAGGACTAAATATAACATAACTAAAGGTAACAGGACTTAAGCTAACAGGACTAAAGGTAACAGGATTTAAGGTAACAGGATTAAAGCTAATAGGACTTAAGGTAACAGGGCTAAAGCTAACAGAGCTAAAGCTAACAAGACCTAAGCTAACAGGACTAAAACTATCAGACCTAAAGCTAACAGAGCTAAAGCTATCAGAGCTTAAGCTAACAGGGCTTAAGCTAACAGAGCTAAAGATAACAGGGCTTAAGATAACAGGATTAAAGTTAATAGGACTTAAGCTAACAGGACTAAAGCTAACAGGATTTAAGCTAACAGAGCTAAAGCTAACAGGACTAAAGGTTGCAGGACTAAACATAACATAACTAAAGGTAACAGGACTTAAGCTAACAGGACTAAAGGTAACAGGATTTAAGGTAACATGACTAAAGGTAACAGGACTGAAGGTAACAGGACTTAAGCTAACAGGACTAAAGGTAACAGGACTTAAGCTAACAGGACTAAAGGTAATAGGACTTAAGCTAACAGGACTAAAGGTAACAGGACTTAAGCTAACAGGACTTAAGCTAACAGGACTAAAGGTAACAGGACTTAAGCTAACAGGACTAAAGGTAAAAGGACTTAAGCTAACAGGACTAAAGGTAATAGGACTTAAGCTAACAGGACTAAAGGTAACAGGACTTAAGCTAACAGGACTAAAGGTAACAGGACTAAAGCTAACAGGACTTAAGCTAACAGGACTAAAGGTAACAGGACTTAAGCTAACAGGACTAAAGGTAGCAGGGCTGAAGGTAACAGGACTAAAGGTAACGGGACTAAAGGTAACAGGACTTAAGCTAACAGGACCAAAGGTAGCAGGACTAAAGGTAACAGGACTAAAGGTAACGGGACTAAAGGTAATAGGACTTAAGCTAACAGGACTAAAGGTAACAGGACTTAAGCTAACAGGACTAAAGGTAACAGGACTTAAGCTAACAGGACTAAAGGTAACAGGACTTAAGCTAACAGGACTAAAGGTAACAGGACTAAAGGTAACAGGACTTAAGCTAACAGGACTTAAGCTAACAGGACTAAAGGTAACAGGAATAAAGGTAACAGGACTTAAGCTAACAGGACTTAAGCTAACAGGACTAAAGGTAACGGGACTAAAGGTAACAGGACTTTAACTAACAGGACCAAAGGTAGCAGGACTAAAGGTAACAGGACTAAAGGTAATGGGACTAAAGGTAACAGGACTTAAGCTAACAGGACTAAAGGTAACAGGACTTAAATGGGAGGTTCCGTTTTTTACAACCTGGACCTTATTTCTGGCATTAAATACAGCTGTTTACTTACCCAGATAAGTTTCGAGCAATTCATAAAAACATATTGGTGAAATGAACGAGTTTCGCGGCAGATAATGTGTTATTTAGAGCCTCATTGTTGGTGCCCCGATCGTTCCCACTATATGGATGTACGCGGCTCTCACGGATCTAAATATCTTCCGAATGACTCCAAATGACACCAGACTTATCTGGGTGAGTAAACAACCGTATTAAATGCCGGAAATAAGGCCCAGGTTGTAAAATACGGAATTTCCCCTTTAAGGTGACAGGACTAAGGGTAACAGGACTTAAGGTAACAGGACTAAAGGTAACAATAGATTAGAATAGAATGCCTTTATTGTCACTATAGGCATGTACAATGAGATTAAAAGCAACTCCAGTACCAGTGCAAACAGTGTAAAAATAGACTATAAAGTCAGTGCATGTGAAAGTTCAGGGTGGTTATGGCGTTAGGAAAGAAACTGTTCTTGAGTTTTTGCCCTGATGCACCTGTAGCGCCTCCCTGAGGGCAACAGGTCAAACATTTCAAAGCCAGGGTGGGAGCTGTCTTTGGTGATGCTCTTGGCTCTGGAGCCTCTCCCTGTCTGCAGCAGTGCAGCTGCCGTACCATACTGTGATACAGTACATCAGCAGGCTCTCGATGAGACGAGTGGTAGAAGGTCAGCAGCAGGTTGGAGTCCAGGTTATGCTTCCTGAGGACTTTCAGGAAGTGTAGCCGCTGCTGAGCCTTCTTGGTGACTGCTGTGACGTTCTCTGTCCAGGAGAAGTTGGCGGAGATGAGGACGCTGAGAAACCAGAAGGTGTGGACCCTCTCCACACACTCGCCGTTGATGTGAAGGGGGGCTAGGTCGGTGCTGTGCTTCCTGAAGTCGACAATGATCTCCTTGGTTTTCTTGGTGTTCAGAGCGAGGTTATTCTCTGAACACCAGGCTGCCAGCTTCAGGACCTCCTCTCTGTAGGCTACCTCGTCTCCCTTCGAGATGAGTCTGACCACCGTGGTGTCGTCAGCAAACTTGACAATGAGGTTGCTGTTGTGGGTCAAACTGCAGTCATGGGTGTAGAGGCAGTACAGGAGGGGGCTCACCACACAGCCCTGTGGGGAGCCGGTGCTCAGTGTGCGGGTGGAGGAGAGGTGGGGGCCAAGTCTTACAGTCTGGGGCCGGTTGGTGAGGAAGTCCTTTATCCAGGCACATGTGAGAGGGGGGAGGCCGAGAGTGTCCAGTTTTGTGATGAGGATGACCGGGATTATTGTGTTAAAGGCTAAACTGTAATCCACAGAGCATCTCGACATAGCTCTGCTGCTGCTCCAGGTGGTTCAGCGCAGAGTGGAGAGCTACAGCGATGGTGTCCTCTGTGGATCTGTTCGCCCGATACCCAAACTGGTGGGGGTCGAAGTCTGGGAGAAGATAGTCCTTGATGTGCTGAAGAACTAGTCTCTCAAAGCACTTCATGATTACCGGGGTGAGGGCCACCGGACGGTAATCGTTCAGGCTGGTGATGGGAGACTTCTTCGGCACCGGGATTATTGTTGCTGATTTCAGGCAGGACGGGATGACTGCCTGGGCCAGGGAGAGGTTGAAGATCCTGGTGAAGGTGAGGGCGAGCTGGTGGGCGCACGCTCTGAGCACTTTGCCAGGTACTCTGTCTGGGCCGGCAGCTTTCCTGGGGTTCACTGCCAGGAGCACCCGTCTGACATCATGCTCCTGTACGGTGAGTGGAGTGGTGGAGGAACAGAGCTAAAGCTAACAGGTGATGTCTTGTTACATGTTGAAACACCTGCTACATGTGACACCGCAATGACGTTGACTCTGAGGAGGAAGCTGACAGAAACATTCAGATCTTTTCTTACTATATAATAGGGCTGTCAAAATTGCTCAAAAATGACGTTCAAATATTCCCTCTAAAATCAATCAATCAATCAATTTTATTTATAAAGCCCAATATCACAAATACAATTTGCCTCACAGGGCTTTACAGCATACGACATCCCTCTGTCCTTTAGACCCTCACAGCGGATAAGGAAAAACTCCCCAAAAAAACCCCTTTACCGGGGGAAAAAAATGGTAGAAACCTTAAGAAGAGCAACTGAGGAGGGATCCCTCTTCCAGGACGGACAGACGTGCAGTAGATGTCGTACAGAACAGATCAGCATAACAAATTAACAGTAATCTGTATGACACAATACAGTAATCTGTATGACATCCTCGGTAATGACAGTAGCTTACAACAACATTCATGAAAGTAATAATACTGTCGTTATAGTTCTGGCTACTGTGGTACAATATGTTGAAAGTATATATTATTATCAGGCAGTCTACATGTATGATAATATCATATGTCTATAATAGCAGTAGAAGTATGACTAATGATTAATGATGGCAGCAGCAGCAGCAGGAGGCATCTGGCAGGACCACGGCAGCAGCACAACCACACACGTCACACTATCCAGGCACCGCTGCAATACGAGTTAACCTGAGAGACAGTGGAGCACAAAGGCTCCGGAGAAGAAACCGAGTTAGTGACATCCAGAATGGCCGGGTAAAATAGATACAGTAATAGGATACGAGAGAGAGAGGGAGAGAGAGAGAGAGAGAGAGAGAAGGTGCCCGGTGTATTATAGGTGGTCCTCCGGTTGACTAGGCCTAAGTCAGCCTAACTAGGGGCTGGTACAAGGCAAGCCCGAGCCAGCCCTAACTATAAGCTTTATCAAAGAGGAAAGTCTTAAGTCTAGCCTTAAATGTGGAGACGGTGTCTGCCTCCCGGACCCGTAAAAATAACTCATAGGTTCGAACCATTGGAATTTTTTTTTTCGCATTATGTCCACAAGAGGGTGAACTAATACAAGGAAACATAACAACTTGTAGGTATTTTTATTTCAACATAAACGTCTTTGAAAACATTTACATACCTACACATTAAAACACATAAAACAGTTATCTATAACATTACGTTATAAACGACTGCAGACCTCTTGCTCGCCCCCCTCTCTGACCTGTCACGCCAGGGCCACACCGCCCACGGAAGCGCTGCAAATAGCCTCGAAGCCCCAAGAAGCTAAGCCAGTTTCCTTTCGGCGCCCATGTAAACTGATTGTGTCATCCACACCATAGCCGGCTCGCGCCCTGCAACGATCGTTTCAGCATCTGGTCTATTTTCTGCACGAGCCGTGAACGAATGTGTCGAGCAGTGCGGTCAGTGCAGCGGCCCATGCCAACGCCCACTCGCAAAGAGGACAGCTGCGGTGGTGTTTTTTTCCCCTCCACAATCAAATATCAGTTGTCACATTCGAAGGTCCATTTTGTTTTCAAATTCAAATTTAAATTCGAATTTAGAATATTTGTTGACAGCCCCACTATATAATGACGAAAACTCTGTCTGTGTGTTGGTGTGTCTGTCCCACGTTTTTCTACTCACTGTAGCCGAGCAGCGGAGCTACACTGTGCGCTAGAGGGTGACATGGGAGAAGATTTTCAGTCCCGTCCCATCCCACTCCCACAAAAATAATCCCATCCCGTCCCAATCCCATGAAAAAGAAAAAAAATCCCGTCCCGTCCCAATCCCCCAAGAATGACACTCCTGTGTTGTGTTTCAGTTACAGTAAAAAAAATAAAAAATACAGTACATGGATCACATGATGCCTGACTTAGTTGAATATAAACCCAAATATGACATCTAATGTTGTGTTTTGATGTTTATTACCTAATTATTTTAACATTCACTCCACCTTGAAGCTGTTCAGAATGATGAACACATTTGATTTCTGATGTGGTCAGACAACAATTCATAAGAACCAGTTCTGAGAGAGAAAAATGTAGTTAAAGCAGTGTTTGGTTCCTCTGAATGACATTATTATATATGACATCATTAGATTATTAATACTGAAGCATCAGTGTCAGAACAGCATGTTGCTGTTGTAGCTGCTGGAGGTGGAGCTAGTTTCAACTACTTTATAAAAACTTGACTATTGTTATTATGATTTCCAGTCCCTCCTGCTCCCGTTGACTTTTTTCGCATCCCGTCCCAATCATGTGACGAATACTGAAACTGATTCCCATCCCGTGGGAGTCCCATAGGAATCACGTGACCCGCAACAGGAAGATGGTTCCACAGGAGAGGAGCCTGATAGCTGAAGGCTCTGGCTCCTGATCTACTTTTGGAGACTTCAGGGACCACGAGTAACCCTGCATTCTCAGAGCGCAGAGTTCTGGTGGGATAAGATGGCACTATGAGCTCTCTAAGATATGACGGAGCTTGACCATTTAGAGCTTTTTAAGTTAACAGTAGGATTTTAAATTCAATTCTGGATTTTACAGGGAGATATGATGTCGTTTCTTAGTTCCTGTTAGTACACGTGCTGCTGCATTCTGAATTAGCTGAAGAGTTTTTAATGATTTACTAGAGCTACCTGATAATAGAGAGTTACAGTAATCCAGCCTTGAGGTAACAAAAGCGTGGACCAATTTTTCTGCATCTTTTCAGGTCAGGATAGGCCTAATTTTTGCAATATTACACAGATGAAAAAAAATTCAGCCATCTAGAGAAACTATGTCATCAGATAAAGAGTCTCTGAGTTGTTTGGGGGCAAGAACAATAACTTCAGTTTTGTCCGAATTTAACATCAGGAAATTGGTGCTCATCCAGGTTTTTATGTCTTTAAGACAATTATAAAGTTTATTTAATTGATTACTTTCTTCTGGCTTCATAGATAAATACAACTGTGTATCATCCGCATAACAATGGAAATTTATAGAGTGATTTCTAATGATGTTACCTAAAGGAAGCATATATAGAATAAATAGGATTGGTCCGAGCACAGAAC
Source organism: Epinephelus awoara (assembly GCA_035609425.1). Classification (NCBI taxonomy): domain Eukaryota; kingdom Metazoa; phylum Chordata; class Actinopteri; order Perciformes; family Serranidae; genus Epinephelus; species Epinephelus awoara. The sequence goes on along the minus strand of CM069296.1, from coordinate 48,412,415 downwards.
CTTGCGGAACTCCAAAACAAATTTTAGTACGTAAGGATGATTCATTATGAACGTGAACAGACTGAAAACGATCAGATAAATAAGATTTAAACCAGCTTAGTGCAGAACCTTTTAGGCCAATTAAGTGTTCCAGTCTCTGTAGCAGAATTTGATTGTCAATTGTGTCAAACGCCGCACTAAGATCTAAAAAAAACAAGTACAGAGACGAGTCCTTTGCCTGAAGCAATCAGAAGGTCATTTGTAATTTTAACTAGTGCTGTCTCAGTGCTATGATGCACTCTAAATCCTGACTGTAATTCCTCAAATAAATTATTATCATGGAGAAAATCACACAGCTGGTCTGCGACTACTTTCTCAAGGATCTTTGACATAAAGGGAAGATTAGATATTGGTCTATAGTTGGCTAACACCTCTGGATTCAGGGTGGGCTTTTTTAGGAGAGGTTTAATTACAGCTACCTTAAAAGACTGTGGTACATAGCCTGTTAATAAGGATATATTGATCATGTCTAATAAATGAGTGTTAACCAAAGGTAACACCTCCTTGGGTAGCCTAGTTGGGATGGGATCTAAGAGACACGTTGATGATTTAGATGAAGAAATCACTGCGGTCAATTCTTGAAGAGAAATTGGGGAGAAGCAATCTAAATAAATATTAGGTGTTACAGCTATGTTTGAGGTTAGATAGGTACTATCTGAGGACAGGAGGTCATGAATTTTGCCTCTAATAGTTGGAATTTTGTCATTAAAGAAGCTTATAAAATCATTACTGCTAAGGGTTAAAGGAATACAAGGCTCAATAGAGCTTTGACTCTCAGTCAGCCTGGCTACAGTGCTGAAAAGAAACCTGGGGTTATTCTTGTTTTCTTCTATTAAAGCTGAGTAATAGTTTGCTCTGTGGAGGCCCCTCTTATACGTTGTGAGACCGTCTGCCCAAATTAAACGAGAGAAATTATAAGGCATCTTTGAGCATCTGCATGTCACTAACTCGGCTTCTTCTCCGGAGCCTTTGTGCTCCACTGTCTCTCAGGCTAACTCATATCGCAGCGGTGCCTGGATAGTGTGACGTGTGTGGTTGTGCTGCTGCCGTGGTCCTGCCAGATGCCTCCTGCTGCTGCTGTTATCATTAGTCATACTTCTACTGTTATTATACACATATGATTATTGTCACACATGTATACTATCAGATATTAATATGTTATTATTAATTATAATATTATTACTTTCATTAATGTTGTTGTAAACTACTGTCATTACCGTCTGTCCTGCATCTGTCTCTGGACAGAGGGATGTCGTATGCTCTAAAGCCCTGTGAGGCAAATTGTGATTTGTGATATATGGCTTTATAAATAAAATTGATTGATTGATTGATAAACTGCGTGTATCATTGAAGTAGGCTATCTCGTGGCCGGGGCAAGTGTCCTCTTTTTTGGAAATCAAAATATGGTCACCCTACTGTACTTTCAATAAAGCAATCATACTATCAAACTTACAAACACTCTGTCTGAATACATTGCTCTTCTTAATGGGTTCAGTTGACTATTTAATCTGCACTTTCCTATGACCTGTATCCCAAACACACACTATGTGAAACTGTACGTGGGCAACTGTGCACTCACTGGGTATGGACTAGTTAAAAACTGATTTAATGAAACAAACAGAAACATTTCCAAAACAATAAAAACAGTTTGTTGGTTCAGGTAAATAATTGCTGTATCTCTTGTTATTGTTTCTCTTATTACCACACTGGAAAACTAGCTACGTAGCATTAGCAGTTTTAGAAAACCAACAGCAAAGATTAGCTGAGTGGCTAGTGTTAGCAACTGGTTGACATACTGAGTTAATGTTAAACACAATAAATTATATAGCAGAACAATACCACAACAACAGAACAACAACAGGACAACAGAAACACGTCACCTTTAAGATGATGACGTCAGAATATTTATTTAACATCAGCTGACACAGAGCAACAGGACAGACCAGCATGTAACAGACTTCCTGTTTGTCTCCTGGTTACCAGCAGGTGAATTCCCTTAGGTGTGCTGATTAAAGGTCGGGCTCATTCAGGTGGATGACGGTGATGGTGATGTCATCGCGGTACCTCCTTGCCAGCTCTGCTGGCAGGCTCAACATCTTGGCCAGACGATTTGGTGCCACTGCTCCATAGCCGTCATCCCCCAGGGCGTGGCGGAGCAGGTGGGTGGCGGCGTTCTGGTCCTCCAGCACTGACAGGACCCGCCCTCTCCTCTCCAGCAGGAGGCGCTGCAAGCCGCCCAGTGTTATGCCCACACCAGGAATTATGGGTCTCTGCTGCTGAAGACCTGAACAGAAAAAACCCGCATCAAGAAACCACAACAAAAGACTAAATTGAGAGTCTGCGTCAAGGGGCCGCTTCAAGGGACCAAGACATGGGACAGCGTCAAAAGTCCGTGACAAGGGACGGTGACACGGGGTGGCGACACTGGCCAGTGACACAGAACGGCAACACAGGATGGTGTCAAAGGACCATGACAAGAGACTGTGACAAGAGACCGCGACGACCTTTGTTCCCCTCAGGAGAACCTTTGTCCCCCTCGGAAATTGGCTCACCTGTCAGTTGTTCCCCCACCAGCTGGACAACCGTCTGTCGATGCATCAGCTCCCAGAGTCCATCGGTCGCCAGGACCAGGAACTTGTCGGCGGGTCTGATGCGGTGTAAGGTGACCTCTGGCTGGGCACTCAGGTAGGGTGGGGTCAGGTAGTGCAGTGGCAGTGCCCGGACGGCCTCACTGACTGCAGTCAGGACGTCTGGACGCATCTCGTAGACCCGACTCAGCATCTCTGCGCTCCATTTGAAGCGGACGTCACCAAACGCCCTGAAAGGCAGCAGCAGACCCAGCAGGCGGTCGTGGCGCACTACTGTCCTCCGCTCCGACAGCGGATGTTCCCCTAGAATCCTTTGCAGCTCCTCTGGGTTCTGCGCATTGTGGTCGTTGGTGAGGCTGACTGCCGACCAGTGTCCACCCGGCTCCTGGACGCCCAGGACAGCCCGACTGTCACCCAGGTTGGCCACATGCAAGACTCCCCTGGAGACGTGGGCGATGCAAGCCGTGCAGCCGGACAGTGCCACCCGGAGGGGGGAGGACAGAGAGGACACTTCCCCAGGGACAGACGCCCACCTGTGGACAGACAGAGTTGATTCACCTGGTGATGAAAACTAAAAGGAACGACTCAAAACACTGTCCTCCTGTCTCCATAAATGACACATCTCCACTGTCCTCCTGTCTCCATAAAGGACACGCCTTTACTGATAACACTTGTGTCCTCCGGTTAATCTAGGACATTTTAGCCTCCTAGATTACACAACTCTAACAGAAATGGTTTCAAAATTAAAGCCCACAACATGCTACCTTGATATTCTGCCTTCAAACTTTTTTAAAACCATTTTTAACTGCATAGCTCCAGATGTACTGCAGACAATAAATACTTCTCTTATAGCAGGCCAGTTTCCCCAGGCCTTGAAAACTGCAGTAATAAAACCTCTCCTAAAAGAATCAAATCTGGACGCCACAACAATTAGTAACTACAGGCCAATATCAAATCTGCCATTTTTGGGGAAAATCATTGAAAGGGTTGTGCACTGAGACTGTACTTATCAAAGTCTTAAATGATATTCATCAGAATAATGATGCATGCAAATCCTCTGTCCTGGTATTACTAGATCTCAGTGCTGCATTTGATACAGTTGATCATAATATACTACTTAGTAGATTGGAAAAGTGGGTGGGACTCACCGGCACTGTACTACAATGGTTCAAATCTTACTTACAAGATAGGGACTTTTTTGTGTCAGTTGGTAACCATGAATCTGAGCGAACTACGATCACATGTGGGGTTCCTCACTTCTATTCAACATCTATATGCTACCCCTAGCCCAGATTATGGAACATCACAACATCTCCTATCATACGTATGCCAACGACACACAACTCTATATCTCAGTGTCATCACACGACTACAGTCCCTTACTCTCACTGAGTAACTGTATTGATCAAATCAATGACTGGATGTGCCAGAATTTTCTCCAGCTAAATCCAGAAAAGACAGAGGTATTAATTTTTGGCCCTAGAAATGAAAGGGCAAAGATCAGCGCCCACCTTAGCTCTATGTCATTGACAGCTACAAATCAAGCCAGAAATCTTGGTGTTATTATTGACTCAGACCTGAACTTCAACAGCCACTTAAAGCTTATTACTAAATCTGCCTATTACCACCTGAAAAATATAGCTAGAATTAAGGGGTTTCTGTCTAAACAAGACATGGAAAAACTTATTCATGCATTCATTTTTAGTAGGTTGGATTATTGCAGTGGCTTATTTACAGGCCTTAACAAAAAATCAATCAGACAGCTGCAGCTGATTCAGAACGCTGCCGCCAGAGTCCTTACAAACACCAGGAAACTGGACCATATTACACCGGTCATTAAATCGCTACACTGGCTTCCTGTGAATCAAAGAATAGATTTTAAAATCTGACTGCTGGTCTACAAAGCCCTGAATGGTCTCGGACCAAAATACATGCTTGACCTACTGGTTCCCTACGAAGCATCCAGACCCCTTAGGTCATCTGGAACAGGTTTGTTGTGTGTTCCAAGAACAAGAACCAAGCAAGGTGAGGCAGCATTCAGTTATTATGCTCCTCACCTGTGGAACAAACTTCCTGTAGATCTGAGGTCTGCTCAAACTGTCAGCTCCTTTAAATCAGGGCTAAAAACACTGTTGTTTACTGAAGCATACTCTTAGATTAAATACTAACCTGCTGTATTCTACTGCCCGTACTTTTTAACTACACACTGCTGATTTATGCCTTTTATTATTCTACTTCTTTTCTTATCCTGACTGTTCAATGTATTGAGCCTGTTTTTATTTTATGTTACTGTATTTTATTATTATCACTATCATTCTCAATTTCTATTTCCCTTTTTAATCAACTGTTTTTATTGTTTTAAATTGTGTCTTGTTGCTTTTAATGTCTCTGTAAAGCACTTTGAATTACCTTGTGTTGAACTGTGCTATACAAATAAACTTGCCTTGCCTTGCCTTGCCTTGCCTTACTGTCCTCCTGTTTCCATAAAGGACACATCTCTACTGTTCTCCTGTCTCCATAAAGGACACTTCTTTATTGTCCTCCTGTCTCCATAAAGAACACGTCTTTACTGTCCTCCTGTCTCCATACAAATCATATCTTTACTGTCCTCCTGCTCCCTAAAGGACACATCTTTATAGTCCTCCTGTCTCCATAAAGGACACATCTTTATTGTCCTCCTGTGTCCATCAAGGACACGTCTTTATTGTCCCCCTGTCTCCGTAAAGGACGCATCTTTATTGTCCTCCAGCCCCCTAAGGACACATCTTTTTTGTTTTCCTGTTTCCATAAAGTACACACCCTTAATTGTCTACTCCTGTTAGGACATCAACATGTCTCCATGTGGACACATGAACATGTTGATGTTTGATAGAAATGATCACAGTGGAGGACTACCTGGGTGAAGAGATGGACAGGTGGACCTGGGCCTCCACAGACAGGTCGTAGTCAAGGCGACGGAAAGCATTTATCAGTGCTGATGTCACCCTGCCTCTGTCCTGCAGCCAATAAGAGAGAAGACAGATAATGACATCACAACATGAGCCAATACAAACAAGGGACGACTGTCCACTGAGGACAATGTTGTCAGTGACGACGGTCTATCAGTCTGTTTCTCTCACTACAGACAGACAGTGTCTCCCACTGAGAGACGCCATCAATCAGTCAATCAATCAATCAATCAATTTTATTTATGAAGCAAATATCACAAATCACAATGTGCCTCACAGGGCTTTACAGCATACGACATCCCTCTGTCTTTTAGACCTTCACAGCTGATTAGGAAAAACTCCCCAAAAAAACCTTTAACGGGGAAAAAAACGGTAGAAACCTCAGGAAGAGCAACTGAGGAGGGATCCCTCTTCCAGGACGGACAGACGTGCAATAGATGTCGTAGAGAACAGATCAACATGATAAATTAACAGTAATCCGTATGACACAATACAGTAATCTGTATGACACAATGAGAGAGAGAGAGAGAGAGAGATGCAGGACAGACGGTAATGACAGTAGCTTACAACAACATTATTGAAAGTAATAATATTGTAATTAATAATAATATATTAATATCTGATAGTATACATGTGTGACAATAATCATATGTGTAATAATAACAGTAGAAGTATGACTAATGATAACAGCAGCAGCAGGAGGCATCTGGCAGGACCACGGCAGCAGCACAACCACACACGTCACACTATCCAGGCACCGCTGCAATACGAGTTAACCTGAGAGACAGTGGAGCACAAAGGCTCCGGAGAAGAAGCCGAATTAGCAAGATGCAGTAATAGGACATGAGAGAGAGAGAGAGAGAGAGAGAGAGAGAGAGAGAGAAGGTGCCCGGTGTATTATAGGGGGTCCTCAGGCAGACTAGGCCTAACCCAGCCTAACTAGGGGCTGGTACAAGGCCAGCCTCAGTGTCTCCTCCATCTTGTCTCACTGTGAAAACCAGGTCTCTGCTATTGGCTGAGGCTGTGATATCACACAGATCACCACAGATGAACACATGATGCAGAGATGAGAATCAGCTTCACCACCAGAGAACGATGTCTCCTCGTAACTCAGCTCACACTGACTGGAAGAGGACTCGAGGAGAACTCAAAGACTTTCATACAGATTACTGTTAATTTATCATGTTGATCTGTTCTGTACGACATCTATTGCACGTCTGTCCGTCCTGGAAGAGGGATCCCTCCTCAGTTGCTCTTCCTGAGCTTTTCCTGAGCGTTTTTTCCCCCGTTAAAGGGGTTTTTTGGGGGAGTTTTTCCTGATCAGCTGTGAGGGTCCAAAGGACAGAGGGATGTCGTATGCTGTAAAGCCCTGTGAGGCAAATTGTGATTTGTGATATTGGGCTTTATAAATAAAATTTAATTGAATTGAAAGACTGAGTCCTGAGACGAACCAAAAACTATTGGAGACATTTCAAATGTTTCAACTTCAGCTTCATCAGGAGGACAATGACACACCTGAACCTGGCCCTAAGTCAGGACCTGAACCTGGCCCTAAGCGAGAGAGTGAGAGAGAAGAAGACTAGTCTGGTTTATTGATCTGATTCTCTGATGTTACCTCCTGCTGCTCCTCTTTTTCGTCCTTGTCCTCGTCTTCATCCTCCATCCTCTCCTGCCAGTAGTTTCGGAGGCTGTGGAAGGAGATCACTCCTCCATCAGGGCAGCTGTGGTCTTGTGGGTGTTTGTGCCACTCTAGCAGTGGCGGTATGGCCCGTTCCTCCTCCACCGCCCGTTCGAGGTCCTCCAGCATCCTCAGTGGTAGCGTTGCCACGACGATGTAATAGAAGAGCCTCTGGCTGACGGCGTGAGCACATGCTGACCCGGCATGGCCATCAAACACACCAAACAGCACACCACCACGACCTGGCAGGCAGGTGGCGCTGCTCCGGCGGTCTTCGCCAGGATGGTTGGATGGCAACATGTTGCTATGAAAACCCAAGACGCCATGGGAGGCGGGGCCTCTAGGGAGGGTGTGGCTGTACTCGTTGGCCTGGTAACAGATGGACAGATCAGTAGTGTGACAGGTTGATTGATTGACACCTTGAATTACAAATATTTCACCTTTAAGATGTGGTCGATCTGAGCCAAGCTCATCTGCCCCACCTCCTGCCCCGCCCGGTACTTCCTGCTCCTGCTGCCTGCTGGGTAATAGAGTCTAGGAAGCTCAGGAGGGGAGGGGGGAGGGGAGAAGGAGTGACGACACTGCTCAAGCTCAAACCTGCAACGTCCTCCCAAGGTTCCTGTTCTTCTCAACATGGTCACTCACTGGGAGGAGAACCAGAAGGAGAACCAGGAGGAGAACCAGCAAGAGAACCGGCAGATGAACCAACAGGAGAACCCTGCAGGAGAACCATCAGGGTAATCAGATTCACACCCCTGTTATTGTTGTTGTTGTTCTTCTTCTTCTTCGTTGTTTTGTTGATTAAAAAAAACCTCATTCAGACTTTCATCAGAATCTTTTGTGAACCATTTCAGGTTCTACGTTCTGTCAGACTTTATTTAAAAATTAAAGGTCCAGTGTGACAGGTTTAGGAGGTTCAGGAGGATCAGGAGGATCGGGAGGTTCAGGAGGTTTAGGAGGATCAGGAGGTTTAGGAGGTTTAGGAGGATCAGGAGATTCAGGAGGTTCAGAAGGATCAGGAGGTTTAAGAGCTTCAGGAGGATCAGAAGGATCAGGAGGTTCAGGGGGATCAGAAGGATCAGGAGGTTCAGGAGGATGAGGAGGTTCAGGAGGATCAGAAGGATCAGGAGGGTTGGGAGGATCAGGAGGTTCAGGAGGATAAGGAGGTTTAAGAGGTTCACTAGGATCAGGAGGTTTAGGAGAATCAGGGGATTCAGGAGGATCAGGAGGTTCAGAGGGATCAGGAGGTTTAAGAGGTTCAGGAGGATGAGGAGGTTTAGGTGGATCAGGAAGTTTTGGAGGATGAGGTTTAGGAGGATAAGGCGGTTTAGGAGGATCAGGAGGTTTGGGAGGATCAGGAGGTTCAGGAGGATCAGGAGGTTTAAGAGGTTCACTAGGATCAGGTGGTTTAGGAGAATCAGTGGATTCAGGAGGATCAGGAGGTTCAGAGGGATCAGGAGGTTTAAGAGGTTCAGGAGGATGAGGAGGTTTAGGTGGATCAGGAAGTTTTGGAGGATGAGGTTTAGGAGGATAAGGCGGTTTAGGAGGATCAGGAGGTTTGGGAGGATCGGAGGTTCAGGAGGATCAGGAGGTTTAAGACGTTCAGGAGGATGAGGAGGTTTAGGCAGCTCAGAAGGTTTAAGAGGTTCACGATGATCAGGAGGATCGATAGGTTCAGGAGGATCAGGAGGTTTAGGAGGATCAGGAGGTTCAGGGGGGTGAGGAGATTTAGGAGGATCAGGAGATTCAGGAGGATGAGGAGGTTTAGGGGGATCAGGAGGTTTAGGAGGATGAGGAGGTTTAAGAGGTTCACTAGGATCAGGTGGTTTAGGAGAATCAGTGGATTCAGGAGGATCAGGAGGTTCAGAGGGATCAGGAGGTTTAAGAGGTTCAGGAGGATGAGGAGGTTTAGGTGGATCAGGAAGTTTTGGAGGATGAGGTTTAGGAGGATAAGGCGGTTTAGGAGGATCAGGAGGTTTGGGAGGATCGGAGGTTCAGGAGGATCAGGAGGTTTAAGACGTTCAGGAGGATGAGGAGGTTTAGGCAGCTCAGAAGGTTTAAGAGGTTCACGATGATCAGGAGGATCGATAGGTTCAGGAGGATCAGGAGGTTTAGGAGGATCAGGAGGTTCAGGGGGGTGAGGAGATTTAGGAGGATCAGGAGATTCAGGAGGATGAGGAGGTTTAGGGGGATCAGGAGGTTTAGGAGGATGAGGAGGTTCAGGAGGATGAGGAGGTTCAGGAGGATCAGGAGGTTTAGGAGGATCAGGAGATTCAGGAGGATCAGGAGGTTCAGGAGGATCAGGAGGTTTAGGAGGATCAGGAGATTCAGGAGGATCAGGAGGTTTAGGAGGATCAGGAGATTCAGGGGGATCAGGAGGTTTAGGAGGATCAGGAGGATCGATAGGTTCAGGAGGATCAGGAGGTTTAGGAGGATCAGGAGGTTCAGGGGGGTGAGGAGGTTTAGGAGGATCAGGAGGTTTAGGAGGATCAGGAGGTTCAGGAGGATGAGGAGGTTTAGGAGGATCAGGAGGTTTAGGAGGATCAGGAGGATCAGGAGGTTCAGGAGGATGAGGAGATTCAGGAGGATCAGGAGGTTTAGGAGGATCAGGAGATTCAGGAGGACCAGGAGATTCAGGAGGATCAGGAGGTTCAGGAGGATCAGGAGGATCAGGAGGTTTAGGAGGATCAGGTGATTCGGGAGGATCAGGAGGTTTAGGAGGATCAGGAGATTCAGGAGGATCAGGAGGTTTAGGAGGATCAGGAGATTCAGGAGGATCAGGAGATTCAGGAGGATCAGGAGGTTTAGGAGGATCAGGAGGTTTAGGAGGATGAGGAGGTTCAGGAGGATCAGGAGGTTCAGGAGGATGAGGAGATTCAGGAGGATCAGGAGGTTTAGGAGGATCAGGAGATTCAGGAGGATCAGGAGGTTCAGGAGGATCAGGAGGATCAGGAGGTTTAGGAGGATCAGGAGATTCAGGAGGATCAGGAGGTTCAGGAGGTTTAGGAGGATCAGGAGATTCAGGAGGATCAGGAGGTTTAGGAGGATCAGGAGATTCAGGAGGATCAGGAGGTTTAGGAGGATCAGGAGATTCAGGAGGATCAGGAGATTCAGGAGGATCAGGAGGTTTACAAGGTTCACGAGGATCTGGGGTCCGTTTCACAAAGCAGGTTTAGTGAAAACTCAGAGTCTGTTAACCCTGAAATGAGGGAAACTCTGAGTTTTCCGTTTCAAAAAGGGAGGTAACTCAAACCTGAGAAAGAGGGGTAACTCTAGCCTGTTTCAGAGAGAGAGGTAACTTAAGCTCTCTGTCAGTTACCGCAGTAACAGACTCTATGAACCTAACCTGGTCAGGAACAGGTTTTTCTCAATGAACCTCGAGTTTCTCTCTGTCTCCGCCCTCTTTCAGAGCCACATTGATTTCCTCATTCATTCAGTCAGCAGGTGAGTTTTGGTCAGTATATTAGAAGTCGATTAGGCACAGTAGGTGGAGACTTCTTTCACTAACACAACATGTCCTTTTGATAACGATCCCGTGGATGAAGGTGCAGCATTACTGCGCAGAGAATTAAATATTCGTCGGGAGATGGTTATCAGACCGTGCATAGATGTTCTAGCATTTCCACACAATTATCTTTTTGAGCTGTTTCATGTCACAGTCCATCATCTACATACACAACCTAATCCGTGCTTACATTTACAACATTACCAATCGTAGTCATGCTCTCTCATCCCAGCAGATATTGTGTGTTGCGCTGCCTTTCTTTGCAAATGGAAGTTTTTTGTACAATGTCGGAGATGCTGAGCACTTGAGTAAGGCAACTGTATGCAGGGCGGCCAGAAAAGTGTGCTCGTTTCACAGGCATCTGCCTTCTTTCTGTTGGCTGAGTAGAAGTCTGTGTTAGTTTAAATAGGCTTAATTATTTAACAGAACATGATATAGATGAGGAGACATTTATGTGTGTGAAAACAGCATTATGTTGGGGATAAAACAACTGCACAGTCAAACAGCCACTTAATATTAACTTTACAATGCAAAACGTGATCAAAATGAGGTACCCCCATGAGATTATGCCGAGGTCTTACCTGTTTGAACAGTGTTTTTATATTTCAGCCTAAACTGCTGCCAAGTGCGCTTCTCCCCCGCGGGATTGCACCTAAATGAAATAAATTAATAGGCTACCATTCAAACAGTTTTCCCCTGTAATATTATTGTGATTGCAAAGGACTACATTTAAACTTATGCACTGACCCCAGCAGCAGTGTTCCCCCTGGTCGTCTCCCTCTCCTTTGCAGCTGCACCAGTGTTGCACTTCTTTTTGAGAACGTTTGCAAACTCGCCGTATGAGCACATTAAGATTTCTAATTCTAGTGGGGTGAAAAACGCAGCCCTCCTCTTCCCCGTTGCCATGGTGACTCATCGAATCAGGGCTCCATTGATGCTGGCTTTTTATAGTTGTGGTGCACGTGCTTAACTCCAGGTGAAACTACTCCGAGTTGATTAAACTGATTCAAATCAGTTGTTCTGGAACCAGAAAACTCAGAGTTTCCTATCTCAGAGTAGATCAACTCAGAGTTCAGGATTAGACTCAGAGTTTGTTGAACCTGCTTTGTGAAATGGACCCCAGGAGGTTTAGGAGGATCAGGAGGTTTAGGAGGATCAGGAGGATCAGGAGGATTTAGTGTGGTCTGTCAGCAGAACATCTCCTGGTCAGAATCCCTTCAGTGATCAGGAGCTGATTCTCACCAGGAGCAAAAACATCAGAGTGTAAACACATGAACGTCACTGTCTATGGTCAGTGTTTGGTTTGTCGTTCTGGACTACTGTAGAAACACGGCGGAGCATCACACTGATCTCTGTAGACCAGGACCTGAACTGCTCTTTCTGAGGAAATGAGAGCGCTGCTAATTAAATCTGACTCAGTGGAACTTTAAATAGGTCAAAGTGATGGCACTTCCTTTTTCATTATCTCAACATTATTATGTTATGAAATGTTTTCAGAAGTTTAAAATCTGAGTTTAGTTTTTTATCAGTTAGAACATGAACTTTGTTTCAGTTCAACCTCAGGTAACAGGAAGTGACATCAGAGGCTCTGGTGTTGTCTGGATTTTAAAATAAAAACCCTAGGATGTTTGTTTTGATTTTTCAGTCAATAAAACTTTTAAATCTTAAAACTGAGTCATTTTATTTTATGATTTTCTGCTGTGTCTGAAAAACAGAAACATTTCAGACTTTGACTCGGTTCCTTTTTTTTTTACATTTTATTTTTAAAATATGAAACTTTTTTTTGTCTTGGTTTGAACTTCCTGCGACACATCGACACTTCAGCTTCAGCCACGTCCTGCAGTTTCAGGTCTCAGCATTCACACACATTCTGGTGGGTTCAGGTGTCTGCTGGGTTCTGCTGGGAGATGACGGTGTCACCTCCACAGACTCCATCTCCAGGTGGAGACAGAACAGTTGGAGACAGGACAGGTGGAGACAGGACAAGTGGAGACAGGACAGGTAGAACCAGAACGGGTGAAACCAGAACAGCTGGAGACAGGACAGGTGGAGATAGGACAGGTGGATCCAGAACAGGTGGAACCAGAACAGGTGGAGACAGGACAGGTGAAACCAGAACAGGTGGAGACAGAACAGGTGGAGACAGGACGGGTGGAGATTGAACAGGTGGAGACAGGACAGTTGGAGATTGAACAGGTGGAAACAGAACAGGTGAAACCAGAACAGGTGGAGACAGGACAGGTGGAGATAGGACAGGCGGAGATTGAACAGGTGGAGACAGAACAGGTGGAGACAGGACAAATGGAGACAGAACAGGTGGAGACAGGACAGGTGGAGATAGGACAGGCGGAGATTGAACAGGTGGAGACAGAACAGGTGGAGATTGAACATGTGGAGACGGGACAGGTGGAGACAGGACAGGTGGAGATTGAACAGGTGGAAACAGAACAGGTGAAACCAGAACAGGTGGAGACAGGACAGGTGGAGATAGGACAGGCGGAGATTGAACAGGTGGAGACAGAACAGGGGGAGACAGGACAAGTGGAGACAGAACAGGTGGAGACAGAACAGGTGGAGATTGAACATGTGGACTCGGGACAGGTGGAGACAGGACAGGTGGAGATAGGACAGGCGGAGATTGAACAGGTGGAGACAGAACAGGTGGAGACAGGACAAGTGAAGACAGAACAGGTGGAGACAGAACAGGTGGAGACAGAACAGGTGGAGAAAGAACAGGTGGAGACAGAACAGGTGGAGACAGGACAGGTGAAGACAGATGTGAGAATGCAGCTGAAACTCACCGTTTGTAGTTGTGCGTAGTCGAGTGTGTACTTCTTGTTAAACTCATCACCTGCTCAGGTGAGTTTGTTTCTGTCTTTGACCTTTGACCATTTCATCAGTAATCTATTAACTTCTTGCTGCTGTGAAGCTCCGCCTCCTCACTGTGTGTGTGTGTGTGTGTGTGTGTGTGTGTGTGTGTGTGTGTGTGTGTGTGTGTGTGTCTGTGTGTCTGTCTGTGTGTCTGTGTGTGTCTGTAACTGAACATTCTGATTGGTCAAAAAACACATCATACACTGATTTTATTAACGATGAGCTGAGACACAATCAGAAGCTTCTGATCAGTCGGCTGCTTCAGGTTCAGAGGGGTATTCCAGGTAGGAGGTTCAACAAACTCTGAGTCAAATCCTTAACTCTGACTTGACTTACCCTGAGCTGTGAAACTCTGAGTATCCGGTTCCAGAACAGCTGATTTGAGTTAGTTCAGTCAACTCTGAGTAGGTACACCTTGAGTTAAGCGCGTGCACAACCACAATAAAAAGCCATCATCAATGGAGCCCCGATACCTCGAATCACCGTGGCAACACAAGAAAAGAAGAGATCGATTTATTTCACACAAGTGGAATTGGAGGTGCTCATGAATTCGTACAGCGAACATGAACGTATATTTAGACGAAAAAGTAACACTGCTAAAGCTGCCAAGGAGAGAGAGGCAGCACGGGAGAAAACTGCTGCCCGAGTCAACGCGTACGTTTGAATGCACTCGTCCATTAATTAAACATCTAACCACACTTAATCAAAATCGTAGCTTACAGGTGAAAAAGCGGTTTTGAATAAATCTGAATTTCGTGTGGGTTCAATCTCACAGGGAAGAAACGCATGTGGAAACAATTTCAAATGAAATATAAAAACATCATTCAAACAGGTAAGGCATATTTGACTTGGCCATGACTGTACCTTTCTTTAGTTTGATTCATATTTGATTTATTAAACAAAGTAGCTTCAATAACCTGTCATTCAGTAGCTATGTCATTATGTACTGTAGGCCACTAGTAATTTAAACCCCCACCCCAAAAAAATAATGTTTCAACTTTTATGTCTGCCTCTTGCCTAATATCCTGCTGAGTAACATTTGAGTTCTACTCAGCCAACAGAAAGAAGGCAGAGGCCCGAAAAACAGGTGAAGGGCCACCGCCTCTGCCAGAGGCTGAGGAGCTGGCCCTGAGCCAAAATTATGGATGACCAGTGTGTGAACAGTACAGTATAATATGTGAGTGTATGTATGGGACTTAAATGGGTTCAGGAGGAGGGTCCATCAACCTCCACAACACAGCTTGACACAGTGAGATGTTCAGTAAATGCCAGGTTAATTCTGCATGTAGAACTGTGGAATTTATATATCATCCATATGTTTCACCACTTACCAATAAATGAGTTGTACAGGAAGCACCTTATTAAAAAAATGGCTTAAACAGACAAAGAAATGGTGTACCTGGACCGCCAGATCAGGAAGGCAGACTTGGAAATTCAATTACTAGAACGCTAGCTGAGGTGGGTGCATTGTCAAAGGTGAAATTTGTTCATTTTTGAACAATATTACAAATACTGACTGTTGCATTTGTACTTTATAGGGAATAAAGAAGACCAAATGAAATGTGAGTTATTTGTCTTTTATTTGACTGGTTTCAATCAGAAAAGTGATTGCGGCAAATGATATCCCTTACATCTGCAGGGTGGATGGGATGGTCATCCTCAGGGTCATTAACTTGTACTGCAGGGTGTTTCTCTCCTCTAATAGTGGCAATGTTATGGAGAACAACACATGCCACTATAATGTCACATGCCCTCTCTGGGGTGACCCTGAGTTTACGCAGACATTGGAACCGGGATTTGAGTATGCCAATGGTCATCTCAACTTGGGCTCTAGTCCTGCAGTGGGCCCCATTGAAACACTGTTGGGGGCCCGGCTCAGGGTCAGGGTAAGGGGTCAGTAGAGAGGGCTGGCACGGATATCCTCGGTCCAAAAGTAGGTAGCCATCAAAGTCTCCAGTAGTTATAATGGATACATTTGGTTGTGTTTAAAGAGAAAGACAATGAATGATATTTGCACAAAGCTTTGGGCTTCTTATCACGTGCAAATCTATTGCTCAGGCTACACTCGCGGAAGATCCGGGAATCGTGGACGGAGCCTGGCCACTTGGCCTCCACATTAGTGATTATGTGTGTTGCATCACATATGATCTTGACAGTGCAGAGGATGACATGTTAGTTGCAGTATACTGTGATGTATAGTCTGTCACTTTAAGATAAAAGTCTAGTTAATGTACCTGAACATTAATGCTGTGGAAGGACTTCCTATTAACATAGTCCCCCTCATCTTGTGCTGGAGCAGTGACGGGCATTTGGGCGCCATCTATCCACCCTGAGACATTGGGAAGCCCTGCAAAATAATAGCTAATTACTGATCTCAGTATGAGGTTGCAGCAGAATGTCTCTAACATAATATTAAATATAATATAGAATACAGAATATAACTTTAGAATATTGTGATTGACTTCAACTGATTTCTACATTAGTTACCTGCAATCCTGTGGAACTCCTCTTTTATGTTCCTCAGAGGTTTGTGCCCAGGAAACACCACCATGGTGGGCAGCAGGCGTTTCAGAGCGAGTGTCACTTTTCTGACAGCTCTACACACCGTGGCCTTTCCCATGTGTTCTGCATCACCAATATTGTATAAACAGCTACCGTTCGCAAAAACATGTAGTGCGATGCACAACATTTGCTCCGATGAGAGCGCACGTCCGCAATGTGTCACATTTGATATGTGTGGCTGGAGAATGTTGTTCAGGTAAATGACTGAATTTAATGAAAAACGGTACTGTTCAAACAGATATTCATTTGGGAAAGACAACACATCTAAACGGGGTCTGAAGATTCTCTCCCGGTGTAAGGCATTACGAATTAATATGCCAGCTTCCCTCATCTCGGGGTTAACACACTCAGAGTTTCCCTCATCTTGGGGTTTACATACTCAGAGTTTCCATCATCTTAGGGTTAACATACTCAGAGTTTCCCTCATCTTAGGGTTAACATACTCAGAGTTTCCCTCATTTTAGGGTTAACACACTCAGAGTTTCCCTCATCTTAGGGTTAACACACTCAGAGTTTCCCTCATCTTAGGGTTAACATACTCAGAGTTTCCCTCATCTCGGGGTTAACACACTCAGAGTTTCCCTCATCTTAGGGTTAACATACTCAGAGTTTCCCTCATTTTAGGGTTAACACACTCAGAGTTTCCCTCATCTTAGGGTTAACACACTCAGAGTTTCCCTCATCTTAGGGTTAACACACTCAGAGTTTTCACATAACCCACTTTCTGGAATACCCCCTGATGATCATCATGATACAACAATAACAAGCACATCATATATACCACTATAATTCATTAAAACAGGTCAGATGGATCAGCTGATCCTGGACAGATGAATGTGGCCCCTCAGACTTCAGCTCATGCTCATGCTGAAATTAATGACATTTATTTATTTAGTTTCATCTCGTTTTGTTTTGTTCTATTTTAATATGTTTATTTCTATTTGTATTTTAAATGTTTATTTTATATTCATATCTTAATTTTATTTTACTCCACGTTTAGTTTATTTTTGAACATTTTTCCGTTTGATTTTTGATTTATTTTGTTTCTCCGGCAGGAGGCAGGATAGGGGACGTCACTAAACCGGAAACAGGAGAAGAAGTGGTTAAAGTATTTCCTGTTGGTGCCGGCGTGTTTTAGTTTGTTTGAGTTCGCCGCTGGATTCTTCGTCGACACACAAAACTCCTCATCTTCCTCCTCTTCCTCATCCTCAGCAACAGGAGACATGGTGAGCAGCTCATCTTTACTTTGAATCACTTCACAGTGACACTCTGCTTCGTAGCATGCTAACCTGTTAGCATGCTAACCTGTTAGCATGCTAACCTGTTAGCTTCAACTGGCGGCGAACGGCTCCGTTTAGTGACGTCACTGAGTATTACTTTAATATAAAAATCTGTGACGAAAGTTTTCTTACAGAGGAGGGGACAGGAGAGGACAAGAGGAGACAGGGCAGGAGGGAGAGGACAGGAGGGGAGGGGGCAGGGGAGAGGACAGGACAGGAGGAGACAGGGCAGGAGGGGAGAGGACAAGAGGAGACAGGAGACAGGGCAGGAGGGAGAGTACAAGAGGAGACAGGGCAGGAGGGAGAGGACAGGAGGAGACAGGGTAGGAGGGAGAGGACAGGAGGAGACAGGGTAGGAGGGGAGAGGACAGGAGGAGACAGGACAGGAGGGGAGAGGACAGGAGGAGACAGGGCAGGAGGGAGGGGACAGGAGGAGACAGGGCAGGAGGGGAGAGGACAGGAGGAGACAGGTTAGGAGGGAGGGGACAGGGCAGGAGGGAGAGGACAGGAGGAGACAGGGTAGGAGGGAGAGGACAGGAGGGGACAGGGCAGGAGGAGACAGGGTAGGAGGGAGAGGACAGGAGGAGACAGAGTATGAGGGAGAGGACAGGAGGAGACAGGGCAGGAGGGGAGAGGACAAGAGGAGACAGGGCAGGAGGGAGAGTACAAGAGGAGACAGGGCAGGAGGGAGAGTACAAGAGGAGACAGGGTAGGAGGGGAGAGGACAGGACAGGAGGAGACAGGGCAGGAGGGAGAGGACAGGAGGAGACAGGGTAGGAGGGAGAGGACAGGAGGAGACAGGGCAGGAGGGGAGAGGACAGGAGGAGACAGGGCAGGAGGGGAGAGGACAGGACAGGAGGAGACAGGGCAGGAGGGGAGAGGACAAGAGGAGACAGGGCAGGAGGGAGAGTACAAGAGGAGACAGGGCAGGAGGGAGAGGACAGGAGGAGACAGGGTAGGAGGGAGAGGACAGGAGGAGACAGGGCAGGAGGGGAGAGGACAGGAGGAGACAGGGCAGGAGGGGAGAGGACAGGAGGAGACAGGTTAGGAGGGAGGGGACAGGAGGAGACAGGGCAGGAGGGGAGAGGACAGGAGGAGACAGGTTAGGAGGGAGGGGACAGGGCAGGAGGGAGAGGACAGGAGGAGACAGGGCAGGAGGGAGAGGACAGGAGGAGACAGGGTAGGAGGGAGAGGACATGAGGGGACAGGGCAGGAGGAGACAGGGTAGGAGGGAGAGGACAGGAGGAGACAGAGTATGAGGGAGAGGACAGGAAGAGACAGGGTAGGAGGGATAGGACAGGAGGAGACAGGGTAGGAGGGAGAGGACAGGAAGAGACAGGGTAGGAGGGATAGGACAGGAGGAGACAGGGTAGGAGGGAGAGGACAGGAGGAGACAGGGCAGGAGGGGAGAGGACAAGAGGAGACAGGGCAGGAGGGGAGAGGACAAGAGGAGACAGGGCAGGAGGGGAGAGGACAAGAGGAGACAGGGCAGGAGAGAGAGGACAGGAGGAGACAGGGTAGGAGGGAGAGGACAGGAGGAGACAGGGCAGGAGGGGAGAGGACAAGAGGAGACAGGGCAGGAGGGACAGGGCAGGAGGGACAGGGCAGGAGGGGAGAGGACAGGAGGGGAGAGGACAGGAGGGGAGGGGCAGGAGACAGGACAAGAGGGGGCTGGAGACGGCAAGGGGCAGGGGAGAGGACAGACCTTTATTTATTCTCTTTTAATATAAAGACAAACTTTAAACTTATTTATTTAACAATATGAAATTATTCAAACTAACTTATTAATAATAATCATATTATTTATGCTAATACCAATGAGTTATTATTGTAACAACATTAATTAAATTATATGAATATGATGATGTGTATGTTTGATGTGTTTTAACATCTGTCTGTTTCTATAGGCCAGAAACGCTGAGAAGGCCATGTGAGTATTCTCTGTATTTACTCTGTCTCTGTGTAGCAGCTGTCTGTGTGTCGCAGCTGTCTCTGTGTGTAGCAGCTGTTTGTGTGTAGCAGCTGTCTCTGTGTGTAGCAGCTGTCTCTGTGTAGCAGCTGTCTGTGTGTCGCAGCTGTCTCTGTGTGTAGCAGCTGTTTGTGTGTAGCATCTGTCTCTGTGTGTAGCAGCTGTTTGTGTGTAGCAGCTGTCTCTGTGTGTAGCAGCTGTCTCTGTGTAGCAGCTGTCTGTGTGTCGCAGCTGTCTCTGTGTGTAGCAGCTGTTTGTGTGTAGCATCTGTCTCTGTGTGTAGCAGCTGTCTGTGTGTAGCAGCTGCCTCTGTGTGTAGCAGCTGTCTCTGTAGCAGCTGTCTGTGTGTAGCAGCTGCCTCTGTGTAGCAGCTGCCTCTGTGTAGCAGCTGTCTCTATAGCAGCTGCCTCTGTGTAGCAGCTGTCTCTGTAGCAGCTGTCTGTGTGTAGCAGCTGCCTCTGTGTAGCAGCTGCCTCTGTGTAGCAGCTGTCTCTATAGCAGCTGCCTCTGTGTAGCAGCTGCCTCTGTGTAGCAGCTGTCTGTGTAGCAGCTGTCTGTCTGTGTAGCAGCTGTCTGTCTGTCTGTGTAGCAGCTGCCTCCGTGTAGCAGCTGCCTCTGTGTAGCAGCTGTCTCTGTGTGTAGCAGCTGCCTCTGTGTAGCTGCTGTCTGTGTGTAGCAGCTGTCTGTATGTAGCAGCTGTCTGTGTGTAGCAGCTGTCTCTGTGTAGCTGCTGCCTCTGTGTAGGAGCTGTCTCTGTGTAGCAGCTGTCTCTGGGTAGCAGCTGCCCCTCTGTAGCAGCTGCCTGTGTGTAGCAGCTTTCTCTGTGTAGCAGCTTTCTCTGTGTAGCTGCTGTCTGTGTGTAGCAGATGTCTCTGTGTAGCAGCTGCCTCTGTGTAGCAGCTGTATCTGTGTAGCAGCTGCCTCTGTGTAGCAGCTGTCTGTGTGTAGCAGCTGCCTTTGTGTAGCTGCTGTCTGTGTGTAGCAGCTGTCTCTGTAGCAGCTGCCTCTGTGTAGCAGCTGCCTCTGTGTGTAGCTGCTGCCTCTGTGTGTAGCTGCTGTCTCTGTGTAGCAGTTGTCTGTGTGTGTAGCAGCTGTCTGTGTGTGTAGCAGATGCCTCTGTGTGTAGCAGATGCCTGTGTGTGTAGCAGATGCCTCTGTGTAGCAGCTGTGTGTAGCAGCTACAAGCAGCTGCCTCTGTGTAGCAGCTGCCTCTGTGTAGCAGTTGTCTGTGTGTAGCAGCTGTCTCTGTGTAGCAGCTGTCTCTGTGGAGCAGCTGTCTCTGTGTAGCAGCTGGCCTCTGTGTAGCAGCTGTCTCTGTGTAGCAGCTGTCTGTGTGTAGCAGCTCTGTGTGTGTAGCAGCTGTCTGTGTGTAGCAGTTGTCTCTGTGTAGCAGCTGTCTGTGTGTAGCTGCTGCCTCCGTGTAGCAGCTACAAGCAGCTGCCTCTGTGTAGCTGCTGCCTCTGTGTAGCAGCTGTCTGTTTGCAGCAGCTGTCTGTGTGTAGCAGCTGTCTGTTTGCAGCAGCTGTCTGTGTGTAGCAGCTGTCTGTTTGCAGCAGCTGTCTGTGCGTAGCAGCTGTCTGTGCGTAGCTGCTGCCTCTGTGTAGCAGCTGTCTCTGTGTGTAGCAGCGGTCTGTGTGTAGCAGCTATCTGTGTGTGTAGCAGCTGTCCCTGTGTAGCAGCTGCCTGTGTGTAGTAGCTGCCTGTGTGTAGTAGCTGCCTGTGTGTAGTAGCTGCCTGTGTGTAGCAGCTGCCTGTGTGTAGCTGCTGCCTCTGTGTAGCTGCTGCCTCTGTGTAGCAGCTGTCTGTGTGTGTAGCAGCTGTCTGTGTGTGTGTAGCAGCTGTCTGTGTGTGTGTAGCAGCTGTCTGTGTGTAGCAGCTGTCTGTGTGTGTGTGTAGCAGCTTTCTGTGTGTGTGTAGGAGCTTTCTGTGTGTAGCAGCTGTCTCTGTGTAGCAGCTGCCTCTGTGTGTAGCAGCAGTCTGTGTGTGTAGCAGATGCCTCTGTGTAGCAGCTGCCTCTGTGTAGCAGCTGTCTGTTTGTAGCAGTTGTCTGTGTGTAGCAGATGTCTCTGTGTAGCAGATGTCTCTGTGTAGCAGCTGTCTCCGTGTAGCAGCTGCCTCCGTGTAGCAGCTGCCTCCGTGTAGCAGCTGTCTGTGTGTAGCAGCTCTGTGTGTGTAGCAGCTGTCTGTGTGTGTAGCAGCTGTCTGTGTGTAGCAGTTGTCTCTGTGTAGCAGCTGTCTGTGTGTAGCAGCTGTCTGTGTGTAGCTGCTGCCTCCGTGTAGCAGCTGTCTGTGTGTTGCAGCTGTCTCTGTGTAGCAGCTCTGTGTGTGTGTAGCAGCTGTCTGTGTGTGTAGCTGCTGTCTGTGTGTAGCATGTGTCTCTGTGTAGCAGCTGTCTGTGTGTAGCAGCTACAAGTAGCTGCCTCTGTGTAGCTGCTGCCTCTGTGTAGCAGCTGTCTGTTTGCAGCAGCTGTCTGTGTGTAGCAGCTGCCTCCGTGTAGCAGCTGCCTCTGTGTAGCAGCTGTCTCTGTGTAGCAGCTGTCTGTGTGTAGCAGCTACAAGCAGCTGCCTCTGTAGCTGCTGCCTCTGTGTACCAGCTGTCTGTTTGCAGCAGCTGTCTGTGCGTAGCAGCTGTCTGTGTGTAGCAGCTGTCTGTTTGCAGCAGCTGTCTGTGCGTAGCAGCTGTCTGTGCGTAGCAGCTGTCTCTGTGTAGCTGCTGCCTCTGTGTAGCAGCTGCCTCCGTGTAGCAGCTGTCTCTGTAGCAGCTGTCTCTGTGTAGCAGCTGTCTCTGTGCAGCTGCTGCCTCTGTATAGCAGCTGCCTCCGTGTAGCAGCTGTCTCTGTAGCAGCTGTCTGTGCGTAGCAGCTGTCTCTGTGTAGCTGCTGCCTCTGTGTAGCAGCTGCCTCTGTGTAGCAGCTGTCTCTGTAGCAGCTGTCTGTGCGTAGCAGCTGTCTCTGTGTAGCTGCTGCCTCTGTGTAACAGCTGTCTGTGTGTAGCAGCTGTCTGTGTGTAGCAGCTGCCTCTGTGTAGCAGCTGTCTGTGTGTGTAGCAGCTGTCTGCGTGTGTGTGTAGCAGCTGCCTGTGTGTAGCAGCTGCCTGTGTGTAGCAGCTGTCTGTGTGTGTGTAGCAGCTGTCTGTGTGTGTGTAGCAGCTGCCTGTGTGTAGCAGCTGCCTGTGTGTAGCAGCTGCCTTTGTGTAGCAGCTGTCTGTGTATCTGTGTAGCAGCTGTCTGTGTATCTGTGTGTAGCAGCTGTCTGTGTGTAGCAGCTGTCTGTGTGTAGCAGTTGTCACCTGTTGCTGAGTTCGAACCATCAGATGTTTTAAAGAAGTTTTGTGATGATCGATCGATGGATTGATCATCTGGAGGTTATCACTGATGTAACATGAGCTCTACTCACTTTATTTGGACATATAAACCGTCACATCAGCTGCTGGTCCTGATTCTGACCTCTACTGGTTATACTGGTTCTCTTGTGTTAACTGTGTCTCTCTGCTCTGTCTTGCAGGACGGCTCTGGCTCGGTTCAGACAGGCTCAGCTGGAGGAGGGAAAAGTCAAGGTCGGGTTCTGATATGTGTCTACAACGGTGTGAACTGAGCTCCTCTTGTCTCTGCTCCTGTCTTTTCCCCTGTCTCTTCTCCTGTCTCTTCTCCTGTCTCTTCTCCTGTCTCTTATCCTGCTTCTGCTCCTGTCTCTTCTCCTGTCTCTGCTTCTCTCTCTGCTCCTGTCTCTGCTTTTGCCCCTGCTCCTGTCCCTGCTCCTGTCCCTGCTCCTGCTCCTGTCTCTGCTCATGTCTCTGTTCCTGTCCCTGCTCCTGTCTCTGCTCTTGTCTCTGCTCCTGTCCCCGCTCACACCTGGACCATACAAACAGTCTGTAGAGGTCTGAATCATCAGTCCATGTCACTGTGATACATGTATTGTGATTCATGAATTTTCTGCATTTTCAGCTGAGGATGAAAAAAGTTTTCAGTCTGCCCATCTGTGATACTGAGGAGCTGCAGACACCTCACAGACTGAATTGTGTGGGCAGCTGTAACGTCCTCTGAGAGGACATATTAAGACCTGAGTCAAACACTTAACATGCAGGTATCCTGCTGATTGAAGGACATCACACATGTTGGGTCTGCAGTGTTTGCTCTGCTGTGACTTTGGTGTCCTGAGACAGCAGTCTCCTGTCTGTCAGATAATGTCCTGCTCTAGTTTGGAGAACGTGAGACAGCGATCTCCTGTCCTCTGTCAGATAATGTCCTGCTCTAGTTTGGAGAATGTGAGACAGGGATCTCCTGTCCTCTGTCAGATAATGTCCTGCTCTAGTTTGGAGAACGTGAGACAGCGATCTCCTGTCCTCTGTCAGATAATGTCCTGCTCTAGTTTGGAGAACGTGAGACAGCGATCTCCTGTCCTCTGTCAGATAATGTCCTGCTCTAGTTTGGAGAACGTGAGACAGCGATCTCCTGTCCTCTGTCAGATAATGTCCTGCTCTAGTTTGGAGAACGTGAGACAGCGATCTCCTGTCCTCTGTCAGATAGTGTCCTGCTCTAGTTTGGAGCTCGGTCTGTGGATGGTGGCCTGTGAGGTCAGCCCTCATGTTTGTAAGATTTTATTCTAATATGACTCAGCTGTAAATCACACGTGTCATGTTCAAGTCCTCCTTCTGTGGGAAAACATCCAAAATAAGTCAAGACGTTTGATTTAAACACAGATGGTCTCTGACATCACTGTGCAGGAGCCACAACTTTGACCTCTGGCTGGGACCTCATTAAGTTACAGACATGACGTCCACCTGTGCTCACCTGTCTAATGATGTCCACCTGTATTCACCTGTCTGATGATGTCCGCCTGTGTTCACCTGTCTAATGATGTCCACCTGTATTCACCTGTCTGATGATGTCCGCCTTTGTTCACCTGTCTGATGATGTCCACCTTTGTTCACCTGTCTGATGATGTCCACCTGTGTTCACCTGTCTGATGATGTCCGCCTGTATTCACCTGTCTAATGATGTCCACCTGTGCTCACCTGTCTAATGATGTCCGCCTGTGTTCACCTGTCTAACCCCGGATTTCCACTGGATGCGTGTCCGTTGCGGTACGGCAGCGCTGGTTATCCGCTGCGTGCTCCGCCGTCCGTCAATACCCACCGGCTGCGTTTGCTGTGCGGAGCGGTGCAGCTCCGCCGGAAGACATCTCGGTGCACTGCCATGATGGATATCTCCTCGTCCACGGTGTCAATGGGGCGAAATGACGTCTTAAAACCTCTGACCTGTTGACTTCAGGCCTGCCTCTGCCCATTATGTAGTTTTCAAGGTGTAGTGCAGGGAAATATGATCCGCCGTGAACACTGTGTATCTTATTTTGAAAATTAACCGGATGTTTTATTGTATTTCTCTGCACGACTTCCTGCCCTGCATGATCTGCTCTGTGCTGAGCTGCGTTGTGCTCCGGCGTCTGGCAAAAATAGAAGTGCTGCGTATCTGTTGCGGAGGCCTCCGGAGTGCCTGTCTCATGATGTCCGCCTGCATTCACCTGTCTGATGTCCGCCTGTATTCACCTGTCTGATGATGTCCGCCTGTATTCACCTGTCTGATGATGTCCACCTGTGTTCACCTGTCTTATGATGTCCTCCTGTGTTCACCTGTCTAATGATGTCCGCCTGTATTCACCTGTCTGATGATGTCCGCCTGTATTCACCTGTCTGATGATGTCCACCTGTATTCACTTGTCTGATGATGTCCTCCTGTGTTCACTTGTCTAATGATGTCCTCCTGTGTTCACCTGTCTAATGATGTCCACCTGTCTTCACCTGTCTGCAGGAGAGGAGACCTTTTCTGGCGTCAGAGTGCAGTGAACTTCCTAAAGCTGAGAAATGGAGACGGCAGGTACAAAGTCACCTGTTTGTTTGTTTATTTATTTATTTATTTACATATGTATGTATTTATTTGGATCCCCATCAGTCAGCACCAGGGTAGCAGCGACTCTTCCTGAGGTCCACACAAGCAAACAGGACTTCATAGAGCTAAACAAATATATAATTCAATAGTTCAGGCAAAAAGAAACAAAATAAACCAAAAACACGAAAACTACAAACAAATAAAAACAAACAAAACTGTAATCCAGTGTGAGAGAATGAAAGATGAGGAGAGTTTCACATTAAGGTTGGTACAGTCAGTTGTGTGTTAGTGATAAGCTGCTGCTCTCAGCCATCAGGTGTCTCTTTAACAACAGCTGCACTTAATGCATGTGTGATGTCTGATGGCAAACCATCCCATAATTTCACTCCTCTGCATTTGTTTTTGAAACAGAGCAGAAAAAAAAATTGTGTCCTTGTCCTTCACCAACAGGCAACTGGAGGTTTTCTGCGTTCTGATTAAGTCAGCTCGTCTGTTACAGGTCAGGACGAGCCGTGCAGCACTGTTCTGGGCTAACTGTATTTTGTCTCGGTCTTTACTTGATGCACTCGAGCACACTGCAGGTCAGTGATGTAAACAAGTCAGAACTAGTGATTGGACAACGTGTGAGAAACATTCTCATGGTAAGAATTAAGCACATCTCTTAATAACTGCCAGACCAGATCTGTTGTGATCACATCAGTCTGCTGTCTGATATCACCCCAAGGAGTTTGGTCTCCTCTTCCTTTTCCACAGACACTTCCTGTACCGACAGGTTTAACTGTGGTTTAAGTCTTAAAGATGATCCAAATACTTTTTGTTTTTGATTAATTAAGAACTAACTTATTTCACCATGCCCACGTTGCAACAGAATGTAATTCCCTGTCCAAAGCACAAGATAGTTCTTGAATAGATGCTTCTGGTAAACACAGTGTTCATCATCATCAGCATACAGAACTGCTCTGGTTCAATGAAGGACAAGAAGAAGATCACTGGTGAAGATAGAGAACAGTAATAGTCCTAAACAGCTTCTCTGTGGTACACCACAGTCTAACTCATTCACATTTAAAAACCCACCATTATAAAATACATCCTGATAAGACAGATATATAAATGTGGAACCAGCACATGGAACATTTTACTTTATCCAGCAACACCATAGTGTACACAACATTAAGAGCTGCACTAACATCCCATAATACTGCTCCCAGGTTTTATTGTCACTATATTTAAGGCGGTCGTCTATCATCTGTGTTCATGCTGCTCCAGTTGTGTGAAAATCAGAAGTTAAATTATTTTCTTTAAACTGTCTTTTCCAGCAGTTTGCTGAGAACCAATCAGCTCCACTTCCTGTAGTATTACCTGTAGCTGCTCTGTCAGCCAATCAGAAAGTTTCGTGTTTTTCATACTACATTACCCAAGAGCCTCAGCTCCTGTTGCCGTAGTGACAAAGCCAGTCAGATAGCTGCTGAATATAAACAGCGCACATAACAGAGTGTAAAGATCTGTGATTGGCTGTGTTAATGAAGTGCATCCTGGGAGTTGTAGTTGATATTTTTCAAACAGCGTCTGATGTTTCTGTTTGTTTCAGATCATCAGTGAGATTTCAAAGAAAGTCGCTCAGATCCAGAACGGTGAGTTTCTTTCGACCCCCACCAGGCGTCTGTGGTTCTATCAAATAATGAAGGGTCAGAAGAGGAGGGACCAGCTCAGTCCTCTCATCAGCCTCATTTGGGACTGGTCCAAGACAAGCCTGAGTCATCCCTAACTATAAAAACCAGCCCTAGTTATAAGAGCCAGCCCTAACCATGAGTCAGCCCTAACTATAGGAGGCAGTGCTCACTGTAAGAGCCAGCCCTAACTATACAAGTCAGCCCTAACTATAAGAGGCAGTCCTAACTGTAAGAGCCAGTCCTCACTAGAAGAGTCAGCCCTAACTATAAGAGCCAGTCCTTACTATAAGAGTCAGTCCTCGCTGTAAGAGTCAGCCCTATCTACAAACGTCAGTCCTAACTGTAAGAGCCAGTCCTTACTATAAGAGTCAGTCCTCGCTGTAAGAGTCAGCCCTATCTACAAACGTCAGTCCTAACTATAAGAGCCAGTCCTCACTATAAGAGTCAGCCCTCACTATAAGAGTCAGCTCTCACTATAAGAGTCAGCTCTCACTATAAGAGCCAGTCCTCACTATAAGAGTCAGCCCTAACTATAAGAGGCAGTACTCACTGTAAGAGCCAGCCCTAACTATTAGAGCCAGTCCTAACTACGAGTCACTACTAACTGTAAGAGTCAGCCCTATCTACAAACGTCAGTCCTAACTATAAGAGCCAGCCCTCACTATAAGAGTCAGCCCTCACTATAAGAGTCAGCTCTCACTATAAGAGTCAGCCCTAACTATAAGAGGCAGTACTCACTGTAAGAGCCAGCCCTAACTATTAGAGCCAGTCCTAACTACGAGTCACTACTAACTGTAAGAGTCAGCCCTATCTACAAACGTCAGTCCTAACTATAAGAGCCAGTCCTCACTATAAGAGTCAGCCCTCACTATAAGAGTCAGCTCTCACTATAAGAGTCAGCTCTCACTATAAGAGCCAGTCCTCACTATAAGAGTCAGCCCTAACTATAAGAGGCAGTACTCACTGTAAGAGCCAGCCCTAACTATTAGAGCCAGTCCTAACTACGAGTCACTACTAACTGTAAGAGTCAGCCCTATCTACAAACGTCAGTCCTAACTATAAGAGCCAGCCCTCACTATAAGAGTCAGCCCTCACTAAAAGAGCCAGTCCTCACTATAAGAGTCAGCCCTAACTATAAGAGGCAGTACTCACTGTAAGAGCCAGCCCTAACTATAAGAGTTAGTCTTAACGATGAGAGTTAGTCCTTCCTAAAAGTCTGTGAAGTTTGTTTTATCCTAGAGTTAAAAGACAAATCTGATCACATATCCCTCAGAGGGCTCTTTAACGTGTCAGAGGTCATCCAGCAAAACTTTATCTTCAGACAATTTGTGAGAACAAGAACTTCAGTTTGTCTGAGTTTAACTTCAGGAAAGTTTTTATGTCCTCCAGATCTCTGAAGTTTAGTGAACTGATGAGTTTCTTCTGATGGACAGATAGATCTGAGTTATATCTGCAGAACAGGTGAGGTTTACAGAGAGAATCCTGATGATGTCACCCAAGGGAAACATTTATAAAGTGAACTGAAGTGGTCCGAGTACAGAACCCTGAGGTACCCTGAAACTGACTATAGTATGATTCATCGGGAACATGAAGGAACTGAAATCAATCAGTTTTGTCTTTGTCTTTGTGTCTGTCTCTGTCTCTGTCACTGTCTCTGACCTGTCTCTGTCTCTTACCTGTCTCTGTCTCTGTCTCAGCTGGTCTCGGGGAGTTTAAGATTCGGGATCTAAATGATGAGATCAACAAGCTGCTGAGAGAAAAAGGACACTGGGAGGTCCGGATCAAAGAACTGGGGGGACCAGACTACGCGGTAAACATTTGATGATTGGGAGGTGTTATTGATCATATGCTATTGATCAAATGTTATTGAAGAGTTATTGATGATGTGAGTTGTTGATTATATATTTAGGATGTGAGATATTTGTGATGTGAGTTATTGATGATGTGAGATATTGAAAATGTGAAATATTGATGATGTGGTTGTGTGCTGCAGCGAGTTGGACCAAAGATGTTGGACCACGAGGGGAAGGAGGTTCCAGGAAATCGAGGATATAAATACTTTGGAGCAGCCAGAGACCTTCCTGGAGTCAGAGAGCTGTTTGAGAAGGAGCGTATGTAAAATCTGTCTTTACTTCCTGTTTTACATCAAACCAGCCATCACTGTACCATCTGTAGGAGCAAAGTCTAGTACTTGGCTACTGAGATGTTTTGACCCAGAGCCTGGTTGACTCGCTGTGCATATTTAAATACCGTACATTGATGAAGATGAGGAGTGAGAATCCAGACACTTCCTCTGATGCAATGCGATGAATTGTTTATTGTACAAAGGCAAAAGTCCATGTTCCAAGTAACATACAACAGCATACAAAACGCCGGCATCTCCCGCCACAGCGGTCAAAAACCTTTTTGCCCTTCCGGGTCAAAACCCTGCTGACCATAGCGAGGTCACATCCTAAATACCTGCACTCACCAGGTGACGGTACAGTGCCCCCCAGTGCCGACACAGTGAATTACAGAGTTAAATACAACAATAACATATTTGGCTCCTACACCATCATCTGATTGGTCTTCTCTGATCATGTTACTACTAGCTGCGCCAGCACAGAGGAAGACCAGGGCAGAGCTGATGAAGGAAGTGGACGCAGAATATTATGGCTACAGGGATGAAGACGACGGAGTGCTGCTCCCTCTGGAGGCGCAGTATGAGAAACAAGGTCAGATTATTTTATCATGTTGTCATATTATTTTATGATGTGTGTGGTCAGATTATTTTATGTGTGGTTAGATTATTTTATCATGTGGTCAGATTATTTTATCATGTGTGGTCATATTTTATCATGTAGTCATATTATTTCATCAAGTTGTCAGATTATTTTATCATGTAGTCAGATTATTAACACGTGGTCAGATTACTTCAATCATGTGGTCAGATTATTTTATCATGTGTGGTCAGATTATTTTATGTGTGTGGTCAGATTATTTTATCATGTGTGTGGTCAATCAATCAATTTTAATTATAAAGCCAAATATCACAAATCACAATTTGCCTCACAGGGCTTTACAGCATACGACATCCCTCTGTCCTTTGGACCCTCACAGCTGATCAGGAAAAACTCCCCAAAAAAACCCTTTAACGGTGAAAAATGGTAGAAACCTCAGGAAGAGCAACTGAGGAGGGATCCCTCTTCCAGGACGGACAGATTATTTTATCATGTGTTCAGATTATTTAATATATACAATCACATTATTTTGTCTTGTATAAGGTCAGATAATATTTAATCATGTGTACTGTCGGATGACGGTCCATCCAGTAGTTTCTGACATGTTTCAGTTTGGACCAGGGGGGCGGAGCCATGATGCTGACAGTGTGTACTGTGTGTAATGTGTGTAGCTGTGTTGGAGGCGGTGCAGAGGTGGAGAACAGAGAAAGAGTCTCGACTGTCAGGAGACAAACAAGAGGAAGAGGAGGAGGAAGAGAGCATCTATACTATCCACAATGAAGAGGTGAACTGTCCCTTTAAATTCTGTCATATGTATTCACACCTGACGTACCTGTTCACATCTGATGTACCTGTTTACACCTGACGTACCTTTTTACACCTGACGTACCTGTTTACACCTGATGTACCCATTTACATCTGATGTACCTGTTTACACCTGATGTACCTGTTTACACCTGACGTACCTTTTTACACCTCAATCAATTCAATCAATCAATTTTATTTATAAAGCCCAATATCACAAATACAATTTGCCTCACAGGGCTTTACAGCATACGACATCCCTCTGTCCTTTAGACCCTCACAGCGGATAAGGAAAAACTCCCCAAAAAAACCCCTTTACCGGGGGAAAAAAAATGGTAGAAACCTCAGGAAGAGCAACTGAGGAGGGATCCCTCTTCCAGGACGGACAGACGTGCAGTAGGTGTCGTACAGAACAGATCAGCATAACAAATTAACAGTAATCTGTATGACACAATACAGTAATCTGTATGACATCCTCGGTAATGACAGTAGCTTACAACAACATTCATGAAAGTAATAATACTGTCGTTATAGTTCTGGCTACTGTGGTACAATATGTTGAAAGTATATATTAGTATCAGGCAGTCTACATGTATGATAATATCATATGTCTATAATAGCAGTAGAAGTATGACTAATGATTAATGATGGCAGCAGCAGCAGCAGCAGGCATCTGGCAGGACCACGGCAGCAGCACAACCACACACATCACACTATCCAGACGTGGATAGCATTTATCAGTGCTGATGTCACCCTGCCTCTGTCCTGCAGCCAATAAGAGAGAAGACAGATAATGACATCACAACATGAGCCAATACAAACAGGGGACGACTGTCCACTGAGGACAATGTTGTCAGTGACGACGGTCTATCAGTCTGTTTCTCTCACTACAGACAGACAGTGTCTCCCACTGAGAGACGCCATCAATCAGTCAATCAATCAATCAATCAATTTTATTTATGAAGCAAATATCACAAATCACAATGTGCCTCACAGGGCTTTACAGCATACGACATCCCTCTGTCTTTTAGACCTTCACAGCTGATCAGGAAAAACTCCCCAAAAAAAACCTTTAACGGGGAAAAAAACGGTAGAAACCTCAGGAAGAGCAACTGAGGAGGGATCCCTCTTCCAGGACGGACAGACGTGCAATAGATGTCGTACAGAACAGATCAACATGATAAATTAACAGTAATCCGTATGACACAATACAGTAATCTGTATGACACAATGAGAGAGAGAGAGAGAGAGAGAGACAGAGAGAGATGCAGGACAGATGGTAATGACAGTAGCTTACAACAACATTAATGAAAGTAATAATATTGTAATTAATAATAATATATTAATATCTGATAGTATACATGTGTGACAATAATCATATGTGTAATAATAACAGTAGAAGTATGACTAATGATAACAGCAGCAGCAGGAGGCATCTGGCAGGACCACGGCAGCAGCACAACCACACACGTCACACTATCCAGGCACCGCTGCAATACGAGTTAACCTGAGAGACAGTGGAGCACAAAGGCTCCGGAGAAGAAACCGAGTTAGTGACATCCAGAATGGCCGAGTAAAATAGATACAGTAATAGGATACGAGAGAGAGAGGGAGAGAGAGAGAGCGAGAGCGAGAGAGAGAGAAGGTGCCCGGTGCATTAAAGGTGGTCCTCCGGTTGACTAGGCCTAAGTCAGCCTAACTAGGGGCTGGTACAAGGCAAGCCCGAGCCAGCCCTAACTATAAGCTTTATCAAAGAGGAAAGTCTTAAGTCTAGTCTTAAATGTGGAGACGGTGTCTGCCTCCCGGACCGTAACAGGAAGGTGATTCCACAGGAGAGGAGCCTGATAGCTGAAGGCTCTGGCTCCTGATCTACTTTTGGAGACTTTAGGGACCACGAGTAACCCTGCGTTCTCAGAGCGCAGAGTTCTGGTGGGATAATATGGCACTATGAGCTCTCTAAGATATGATGGAGCTTGACCATTTAGAGCTTTATAAGTTAACAGTAGGATTTTAAATTCAATTCTGGATTTTACAGGGAGCCAGTGCAGAGAAGCTAAAACAGGAGAAATATGATCTCGTTTCTTAGTTCCTGTTAGTACACGTGCTGCTGCATTCTGAATTAGCTGAAGAGTTTTTAATGATTTACTAGAGCTACCTGATAGTAGAGAGTTACAGTAATCCAGCCTCGAGGTAACAAAAGCGTGGACCAATTTTTCTGCATCTTTTTGGGTCAAGATAGGCCTAATTTTTGCAATATTACGCAGATTAAAAAATGCAGTCCGTGAGGTTTGTTTTAAATGAGAATTGAAAGACAGATCTTGATCAAATGTTACTCCGAGGTTTCTTACGGTAGTGGTAGAGGCCAGAGCAATGCCATCGAGAGAAACTATGTCATCAGATAAAGAGTCTCTGAGTTGTTTGGGGCCAAGAACAATAACTTCAGTTTTGTTTGAATTTAACATCAGGAAATTGGTGATCATCCAGGTTTTTATGTCTTTAAGACAATTATGAAGTTTAGTTAATTGATCACTTTCTTCTGGCTTCATCGTTAAATACAACTGTATATCATCCGCATAACAATGGAAATTTATAGAGTGATTTCTAATGATGTTACCTAAAGGAAGCATATATAGAATAAATAGGATTGGTCCAAGCACAGAACCTTGCGGAACTCCAAAACAAACTTTAGTACGTACGGATGATTCATTATGAACGTCAACAAATTGAAAACGATCAGATAAATAAGATTTAAACCAGCTTAGTGCAGAACCTTTTAGGCCAATTAAGTGTTCCAGTCTCTGTAACAGAATTTCATGGTCAACAGTGTCAAACGCTGCACTAAGATCTAATAAAACAAGTACAGAGACGAGTCCTTTGTCTGAAGCAATCAGAAGGTCATTTGTAATTTTCACTAGAGCTGTCTCAGTGCTATGATGCGCTCTAAATCCTGACTGTAATTCCTCAAATAAATTATTATCCTGGAGAAAATCACACAGCTGGTCTGCGACTACTTTCTCAAGGATCTTTGACATAAAGGTAAGATTAGATATTGGTCTATAGTTGGCTAACACCTCTGGATCCAGGGTGGGCTTTTTTAGTAGAGGTTTAATTACAGCTACCTTAAAAGACTGTGGTACATAGCCTGTTAATAAGGATATATTGATCATATCTAATATATGGGTGTTAACTAAAGGTAAGACCTCCTTGAGTAGCCTAGTCGGGATGGGGTCTAAGAGACACGTTAATGATTTAGATGATGAAATCACTGCGGTCAATTCTTGAAGAGAAATTGGGGAGAAGGAATCTAAATAAATATTAGGTGTTACAGCTGTGTTTGAGGTTAGATAGGTACTATCTGAGGACAGGAGGTCATGAATTTTGCCTCTAATAGCTAGAATTTTGTCATTAAAGAAGCTCATAAAATCATTACTGATAAGGGTTAAAGGAATACAAGGCTCAATAGAGCTTTGATTCTCAGTCAGCCTGGCTACAGTGCTGAAAAGAAACCTGGGGTTATTTTTGTTTTCTTCTATTAAAGCTGAGTAATAGTTTGCTCTGGCATTGCGGAGGCCCCTCTTATAAGTTTTGAGACTGTCTGCCCAGATTACACGAGATTCTTCCAGTTTGGTTAATCGCCAATTCCTTTCAAACTTTCGCGATATTTGCTTTAATTTACGGGTTTCAGAGTTATACCAAGGAGCGAACTTTCTTTGTTTTGTTAACTTCTTTTTAAGAGGAGCTACAGAGTCAAGTGTTGTTCGCAGCGAGCTTACGGCGCTATCAACAAATTGATCAATTCAGGAGAGGTTAAAATCGGTACGGGAAACCTCTGTTACTAAAGGACTTGGGATTGAATTTAACGACGGAGTAATCATTTCCTTAAATTTTGCGACAGCACTATCTGATAAACATCTGGTATAGTAACTGTTGCTAAGTGGCGTGTAGTCGAGTAAAAAGAAATCAAAAGTAATCAAATAATGATCCGATAGCGAGGGATTCTGTGGAAAGACTGTTAGGTTATCAATTTCAATTCCATACGTCAGAACTAGATCGAGGGTATGGTTAAAACAGTGAGTGGGTTCATGTACACCCTGACTGAAGCCAATGGAGTCTAATAATGAGATAAACGCGGTAGCCAGGGAGTCATTATCAACGTCGACATGAATGTTAAAGTCGCCTACAATAATAACTTTATCTGATTTTAGAACTAAACTGGATAAAAACTGACGTACCTTTTTACACCTGACGTACCTGTTTACACCTGACGTACCTTTTTACATCTGGGGCCTGTATCACAAAGCGAGATCAACCTTTCCTGGGTTACCCAGACCTATCCTGGGTTGACTAACCCTAACAATGGCAATCAGGACTATCGGTATCATGACGCTGGATATCAACTCGGTAACTCAACCCAGGGTTGCTTTATCAAGAGCCGTGAACGCGCACACAGCAGACCAATCATAATCATGAGAGAAGCGCAGCGTCACTGAGCCTCACTGAGCGTCCTCACTGAGCGTCCTCACAGAGCGTCCTCACAGAGCGTCCTCACAGAGCGCAGTATGTGAGGGGAAAAACAGTATTTCTCGTGAGGATCAGACATTAATTCTACTAAAATATGAGGAGGAGAAAAGCAACATTACAGAAAAGGCCAACACCGTGGCAGCTGCAGGAGGAGGAAACATGCGGGGCAACGCATAACGGGTTTAGTTTTAGTTTAGATTAGTTTATTTGCACATAATGTTAAAAAACACAATATAAAATTTACAAGATTAAAAAAGAAAAGTGCCGGAGAGGTTAGAAGCCACTAAAAGCTTACCAAAGAAATTCCCTTGTCAGAACATCAATGAAATCACATAATAGAGAAGAAAAAAAAAACGGTCAGGAAAGAAGAAATAGAGGAGGAGAGAGGGAAAAATCAAGACAACACAAGGGAGCAAATAAAATGATGTGTAGGTTAAATTACTCATCACTGGTTCAAGTAGCTACAGTACCTGTACCTGTACATCTGACACTGATCACACCCTTGAATCCCATGAAATCAATGCTGCGCAGATGAATTGCGTGTATTACAATTATCGTCCAACATCATGGCGTCTGATAAACTGGCCTTCTTTGTCATAACGTTATACAGTACAGGCCAAAAGTTTGGACACACCTTCTCATTCAATGCGTTTTCTTTATTTTCATGACTATTTACATTGTAGATTCTCACTGAAGGCATCAAAACTATGAATGAACACATGTGGAGTTATGTACTTATCAAAAAAAGGTGAAATAACTGAAAACATGTTTTATATTCTAGTTTCTTCAAAATAGCCACCCTTTGCTCTGATTACTGCTTTGCACACTCTTGGCATTCTCTCGATGAGCTTCAAGAGGTAGTCAATTAGGCCCATTATCTTTAACAGGGATCATTTCCTCCAACAAAATAAAATGTTGGCACTAAATAATGGTGCTATTAAGTGTCCGCAAATGATCAGTTCCTTTCTTATGAAGGGGTGGGATGAGATTTGGACTTTTTTCCACTCCTTTTTGAACAATCTTTTCATTGTCTGTTGTTGTTGTTGCTTTCTTTTCTTTTTTAATTTTCAAAATAAACTTTAAAATCAAAATCAATCAAATTAATTAAACTTCCCGTCATGACTGGGCTGCATTTCTGTCAGCGGAGTCATTTTTTCCAAACAGCTGATTGGCCAGTGGGTGGTGTTTTTCATAGGATCAGATTCAACCCTGAACTTACCCTGCTCCGGAGCAGGATAGCCGTTCAGAGTCAGTTACCATGGTGATCTACCCCGATAAGAACTGAACTGGCTTCATGAGACCGAAAACCCAGGTTAACCCTGAAGTTACCTCGCTGAGACATTAATCCTGCTTCGTGATACAGGCCCCTGATGTACCCGTTTGCACCTGACGTACCTTTTTACGTCTGACGTACCTTTTTACACCTGACATACCTGTTTACACCTGACGCACCTGTTAACATTTCAGGATAGACATGTTTGTTCTTTAAAGTTATTTCTACGTTAAGATGATGTCATTTGGATATTGGATCTTTTTTCTTTTTTTTATCAACAACCTGAAACCAACAAAATCTGAACGTCATGTGTCGTCAGTATTTTACGTCAAAGTGATGTTGGCGTGAGTCGTCAGAACGTGTTCCAGTGTCAGCAGCCAGCTGATCTTTTGGCTTTGGTTGTCCAGATTTTAGGCGTCTGAAGACACTGCAAGAAATGACGTCACAATAAACAAACATACTGATGTTGGCCCTGGCAGACCCTTCTGTTAACAGCAGAGCACCCCAGGGCTGTGCTCTGACCCACTCAGCAACACGAAGTCATGCAGCACACATCTTGTTAGCTTAGCTGCGCGCTAGCCTCTCCGCTCTTGTTCACCCGCTCATTCGTGTCGTAAATGTACGGTAATTTATAATGTTATGCGTCGTGCTGTCAAGGCACAAATCCTAGCACGTAGCATCCCAGCTGGCAAACATTTACTAACATTATCAGCCTCCGTCTGCACAGTGACGTTATTGAACTCTTCATGTTCGATGACGATTTGTTAAATTAATGAATGAATTCAGCTGCTCAGAAACAAGGTTGATCAGTTGCAGCAGGGCGCTGTCACCCGCCGTCTGTCTTGTCTACATCTGTCTGCTTCTTCGGCGCAGTGCATGATGGGAGATAGTGACCATCAGTTGTAAACTACTTTTCCATATATGCATTGTGGGAAACTACAACACGGCAGACACAGCCTGTGTGGGGGGGAGGCGGATCTACATGTGTCGCTTCCTGTCTGTGAGGTGTGTTTGTTTTGTGTGTGTTTGTAGGCTGATGATGACGAGAGCCGGGAGGAGCAGGAAGGAGAGGAGAGCGGAGTCACCTTCATTGCACACGTACCTGTCCCCTCACAGAAAGAGGTGAGACACACACGTTTGTCTCTCTGTACACGTGAGGACCCTTGTTAACACACTGGGTTACCAGACCCTCCCTGTCTGTCTCCTCCCTGTCTGTCTTCCACCTGTCTGTCTCCTGTCTGTCTCACGTATGTGTCCTGTCTGTCTCTCAGGTGGAGGAGGCTCTGGTCAGGAGGAAGAAGATGGAGTTGTTGCAGCGTTATGCCAGCGAAGCTCTTCAGGCTCAGAGTCAGACGGCCAAGACTCTGCTGGGACTGTGACCTGTCTGTCTGTCTGTCTGTCTGTTGATGTAAATATGGGCTCATTTTTTTGGTACTCATCCTGTTTGTTAATAAAGGCCTCTTCTGATTGGTCAGTTGTCTTCGTGGTGTTTTGTGAGGACCGACCGTCCACAGGTTGTCAGGTCCATCTGTTGCTTGGTGTGTTTCTTGCAGTTGTTTGTCTGATGGCGGTGGCGAGTGTCTCCTGAGGCTTCAAGGAGAAGAAATGTCACACTTCACAGGGCGTCGGTAGAGTAGTGGATAGTGGCCCGCAGCCCCATGTACAGAGGCATTGCCGCGCTGCAGCAGCCGCAGGTTCGAATCCGACTCGCGGCCCTTTGCTGCATGTCAGTCCCCACCCTCTCTCTGTCTCCCCATTTCACCTTCTGTCCTGTCAATAAAGGCAAAAAGCCAATTAAATAATCTTTAAAAAAAAAAGAAAGAAATGTCACGCTTCTTGTGCCTGTCGAGGCTGGTGTCATGAAAGTGGGCGTGGCCATCTCACTGACATCACGTCCACTGAGGAGGAAGTCCGTCTGTACCACTCAGAGCATTCACTGACAATCCAACGGACCAATGGAGCGATGGTGGCGACAGGAAAAGCTCTGTCTGTCTCAGTGTTCATTTTGTTGACGATGACAAACTAAAAATAGATCCTGATAAAAACACAGATCAAATCTGTGTTTGATTTTTGTTAATGAGACGTGATGAAAGTGTTGGTGGTGGACTGTCGGACACTGAGAGCTTGTAATGATCTTCAGATGCCTGATGAGCGACAGGCTGGTAAACTCCAGTAAATATTCTGCACCAGGATGTTTGGGTTGGTGGGAGTTGTGAGCTGTAATTCAGCAGTAAATAATCAGCCGTGTGTGTCTGACTGTGGATGGTGGAGCTGCTGAATGGATCTGTGGAGTTTGTTAGTTGCAGCGGTGGCTGTTAGCAGCTAGCTCCGCTCGCAGCCTTCACAGCTTCACCCCGCAGGACTCCACTCAGTCCGGACTGGAGAAGGTTTGTGGGTTGGTGGTGTTTGACAGGCAGGTAGGAGGCTCAGTTATCTGTGAGTGGAGCTGTGCTGTAAGTAAACAGGCTGAACTCAGATCAGTTTTCTCTGAGAGAGATGAAAGTTTAGTTTGAATCACCAACTCTGTGAGAGGACACCAGTTTAAACCTCCAGACTAACATGTTGCACATGAAGAAACAAGTTATGTTTCTGCTTCTTAACAGTCACATGGATAAGTCAGAGTTTACAATGAACCTGGGGACAAATCCTAGTTGGCTCACATTAGTTATTTGTTGAGAGCATAAATAGAGAAATGTTGAGCTTTTCAAATGATGATCAGTAAGTGTGTGCTCGTAAATCAGCCCTTAAATCTGTCACACACTGCTGGAGACATGACACACACATTGTCTTATACAACCTGTCGCCTTGAGTCTGATTTATGATCCATGAGTTAACCTCACTGGATTAGTTTAAAGAGAAAAACATACAGAAAACGTCAGGACTGAAACTATCAAGGAGAAA
Organism: Epinephelus awoara; assembly: GCA_035609425.1. Taxonomy (NCBI): domain Eukaryota; kingdom Metazoa; phylum Chordata; class Actinopteri; order Perciformes; family Serranidae; genus Epinephelus; species Epinephelus awoara. The sequence goes on along the minus strand of CM069296.1, from coordinate 48,373,202 downwards.
AAATACTAAATGACATGAATAAACATTTTGTGTCGGGTTAAAATCTAAACTGTCAGAATGAACTCTGCTCTGTCTGTATGTCTCTCTGTCTGTCTAACAGGGTCACAGACCATTTTCTGCAAAAGGAGCGGAGGGCAAAATTCATATAAATGTGTGTTTCAGAAAAATACTTTCAGAGAATGTTGCTATATAGCACTGTTTGTTACCTGGGCCAGTGTTAAAGTGCTGTTCCTTTCAGGGAGACTTATTTTGAGAGAAAATCAGTTCAGGTGGTGCAGACACAGTTCAGGTGGTGTAGACACAGTTCAGGTGGTGTAGACACAGTTCAGGTGGTGCAAACACAGTTCAGGTGGTGCACACAAAGATCAGGTGGTGTAGACAGTTCAGGTGGTGTAGACAGTTCATGTGGTGCAGACACAGTTCAGGTGGTGTAGACACAGTTCAGGTGGTGTAGACACAGTTCAGCAGGTGCAGACACAGTTCAGGTGGTGCAGACAGTTCATGTGGTGTAGACACACTTCAGCAGGTGCAGACACAGTTCAGATGGTGCACACAAAGATCAGGTGGTGTAGACACAGTTCAGGTGGTGTAGACAGTTCAGGTGGTGCAGACACAGTTCAGCAGGTGCAGACACAGTTCAGGTGGTGTAGACACAGTTCAGCAGGTGCAGACACAGTTCAGGTGGTGCAGACACAGTTCATTCTCTCTCTCTCTCTTTCTGTCTCATTGTGTCATACAGATTACTGTTAATTTGTTATGCTGATCTGTTCTGTACGACATCTATTGCACGTCTGTCCGTCCTGGAAGAGGGATCCCTCCTCAGTTGCTCTTCCTGAGGTTTCTGCCATTTTTTCCCTGTTAAAGGGTTTTTTTGGGGAGTTTTTCCTGATCAGCTGTGAGGGTCCAAAGGACAGAGGGATGTCGTATGTTGTAAAGCCCTGTGAGGCAAACTGTGATTTGTGATATTGGGCTTTATAAATAAAATTGAATTCAATTCAATTCAATTCAAATTGAATTCAGGTGGTGTAGACACAGTTCAGGTGGTGTAGACACAGTTCAGGTGGTGTAGACAGTTCAGATAGACACACAGAAAGACACAGACACACAGACACAAACAGGCACACACACACACACACTGATTAAATGTGGCTGACAGCAGTTTTCTCCTCACATGACATCACATGCAGCGTTCAGCCATTAATCAGCCAATCACATGCTGCAGAGTGCTGCCTCCAATCAACCAATCAGCTGCCAGACTGTGAGCACCCGATGAGACAGAGACACTGTGAGGAGGACAAACCCTGAAGAGGACACACACACAGACACACACACACACACACACACACACACACACAGATAGACAGACACACAGACTGTGTGTCCATCTGTCTGTCTGTCTGTCTGTCTGTGTGTGTGTGTGTGTGTGTGTGTGTGTGTGTGTGTGTGTGTGTGTGTGTGTGTGTGTGTGTCTGTGTCTGTGTGTTTGTGTGTCTGTCTGTGTGTCCATGTGTCTGTCTGTGTGTGTGTATGTGTGTATGTGTGTGTGTGTGATATCCTCATCTTGAATGTATTTTCTATCTGACTGGCTGTGGGAGGAGCTTATCTCAAGAGGCCACACCCCCTCAGTGATCAGCAGTGTTATGAACCATTAGGAGTGGCGTCCTGTTTGTTGTGGTGGGCGTGTCAGAGGCGTCAGCCAATCAGCAGTGGCGTGTATAGAAACCAAACTGTGTTTGACCTGAAGTGACCTCCACAGAGCTGAACCAACATGTGACCTGTGACATCATCACTCATTAATGAGTGTAGTTATTGAGACAAATAGCAGCAATGCATAATGGGGGCTCCTCCCCCTGATGACATCACAGCTCTGTCCATATAAGTGAGCCGCACACGGCTGCTCTCTGACAGACGGACGTCAGATGTCATGTGGTGTCGAAGTTTCCTGCAGCAGACGGTCCGATCCATGGCGACCAGCCGACAGGTCAGTGTGTGTGTGTGTGTGTTTGTCTGTCTGTCTGTGTCTGATACTGACATTAGAGGGACTCAGCTCCTTATGGGGACCTTCTTTTCGTCCAGACACAATTTCAGGGTTCTGGCTCGGTCATGTGTCGTCCTGACTCAGATCAGCTGATCATAGTTTTTAAACTTCCAATATTAATATTTCGGATTATTGATGACAATATTTGTGCAAAGATCTTAACTCATCTGTCAAACTGATCTGTGTCCTGGACTCTGGTTCTGAACTTTGTGTTCTGGACTCTGGTTCTGAACTCTGTTCTGAACTCTGTGTCCTGGACTCTGTGCTCTGGACTCTGTGTTCTGGACTCTGGTTCTGGACTCTGTGCTCTGGACTCTGGTTCTGGACTCTGGTTCTGGACTCTGTGTTCTGGACTCTGTTCTCTGGACTCTGGTTCTGGACTCTGGTTCTGAACTTTGTGTTCTGGACTCTGGTTCTGGATTCTGTGTTCTGGACTCTGGTTCTGAACTCTGGTTCTGGACTCTGTGTTCTGGACTCTGGTTCTGAACTCTGACTCTGGACTCTGACTCTGGACTCTGTGTTCTGGACTCTGTGTTCTGGACTCTGGTTCTGGACACTGTGTTCTGGACTCTGGTTCTGGACTCTGACTCTGGTTCCATGTTAATTTAATTTTTCAGTAAATAAAATCAAAGTTTAAAAGAATTTACAACAATTATTTCATTCTATTTTTAAATTGTTGATGAGACAACAGAAGGTTTATACAAACATTTACAGCTGTGATTATAAACGTGTAAATATAAATGTATGTAAATATAAACAGGCATAAATATAAACATGAGTAAATATAAACATGGGTAAATATAAACATGAGTAAATATAAACATGGGTAAATATAAACATGAGTAAATATAAACGGGCGTTCATATAAATATGAGTAAATATAAACGTGTGTAAATATAAACAGGCATAAATATAAACATGAGTAAATATAAACATGGGTAAATATAAACATGAATAAATATAAACATGACAAAATATAAATGTGTAAATATAAACATGTGTAAATGTAAACATGACTAAATGTAAACATGACTATATATATGTGTAAATGTAAACATGACTAAATAGAAATGTGTAAATATAAACGTGTAAACGTAAACATGACTAAATGTAAGCATGACGAAATATAAATGTGTAAATATAAACATGTGTAAATGTAAACATGACTAAATATAAATGTGTAAATATAAACATGTGTAAATGTAAACATGACTAAATATATATGTGTAAATATAAACATGTGTAAATGTAAACATGACTAAATATAAATGTGTAAATATAAACATGTGTAAATGTAAACATGACTAAATGTAAACATGACTAAATATATATGTTTAAATATAAACATGTGTAAATGTAAACATGACTAAATATAAATGCGAGAAAAGCCTGCACACTCATTATGCTCCAAAAATCTTTACTAGTTAGACTACCTTTCAAGCGTGTCAGCTCTTCATCAGGACCTGATGAAGAGCTGACATGCTCATTTTTTTCCGAACAGCTGATTGGCCAGTGGGTGGTGCTTTTTATAGGATCCGATTCAACCCTGAACTAACCCTGCTCCGGAGCAGGATAGCTGTTCAGAGTAAGTTACCATGGTGATCTACCCCGATAAGAACTGAACCGGCTTCGTGAGACCAAAAACCCAGGGTTAGGGCAGAAAATCTGAAGGCTGTATGAACCGTAGTAGATCTCGGAGAACAGGAGGGTGTGTCAATATGAAATCTATGCAATAATGACGTCTAATCATCTTTTGAAGTCTGTTTCTTTTGGACACAAACTGTCTTCTTTACCTGATGACCTGGATGGCTATGTGTCTCACCCATCTGTCTCCATCAGGCGGGCATCCTCTTTGACGTAGATGGCGTCCTGCTTCGTGGTGGCTCGTTGATTCCGGCGGCTCAACGAGCTTTCCGGAAGCTTGTGGACCAAAACAACAACTTCCTGTTTCCCGTTGTCTTCGTCACCAACGCAGGAAGCTGTCAGAGACATGACAAGGCCCAGCAACTGTCTCACCTGCTGGACATCCAGGTAGGACAGGAGAAGGCTCCGCCCCCTCCTGGTGCCAATCATAGACTCATATATTGATTACCTGAAGGATCAGCTCCTTGTTTGATTGGTTGGAGTTGGGGTTTTTTTTTAATGAAATGTAAATATTTGTTCAGTGACTGCTGTGATTGGATAAACATGATCATGGGACCTCCCTGTCCCTGTAGGTTGCCCCAGAGCAGGTGGTTCTTTCCCACAGTCCTTTGCAGATGATGAAGACTTTTCATGATAAATGTGTCCTGGTGTCTGGACAGGGACCAGTGATGGACATCGCCAACACGTATCCTTCACATCACTAACCCCTGACTGCCTTTGTCTCCATGGTAACAGCAGCTGAGGTTCATGGGTACTGTAGTGTTGTTGATTCTATCACATTCAGGAGTCCATTAAAGAAATAAGACAATAAGACATTTTATATACATACATCAGTCAGCTGATTCTTTCAGCAGCAAGTACACACAACATCACAACATCTAACAAAAACAAACTTTTCACTCCAGTTTTTTTTTACGTCAGCTGTTGTTACCACATCTATTGTTACTACTTCTGTTGTTACCACGTCTGTTGTTACCACATCTGTTGTTACCACATCTGTTTTTACTACGTCTGTTGTTACTCATCTGTTGTTACCACATCTGTTGCTACTACTTCTGTTGTTACTACATCTTTTGCTACTACGTCTGTTGTTACCACGTCTGTTGTTACTACTGCTGTTGTTACTACATCTGTTGCTACTACGTCTGTTGTTACTACGTCTGTTGTTACCTCTTCTGTTGTTACCACATCTGTTGCTACTATGTCTGTTGTTACTACATCTGTTGTTACTCACCTGTTGTTACCACATCTGTTGTTACCACGTCTGTTGTTACTACTTCTGTTGTTACTACGTCTGTTGTTACCACATCTGTTGTTACCACATCTGTTGTTACCACATCTGTTGTTACTACGTCTGTTGTTACCTCTTCTGTTGTTACTACTTCTGTTGTTACCACATCTGTTTTTACTACTTCTGTTGTTACCACGTCTGTTGTTACTACGTCTGTTGTTACTACTTCTGTTGTTACCACGTCTGTTGTTACTACCTCTGTTGTTACTACATCTGTTGTTACTACTTCTGTTGTTACTCATCTGTTGTTACCACGTCTGTTGTTACTACTTCTGTTGCTACTCATCTGTTGTTACTACTTCTGTTGTTACCACGTCTGTTGTTACTACGTCTGTTGTTACTACTTCTGTTGTTACTTCTTCTGTTGTTACCACGTCTGTTGTTACTACGTCTGTTGTTACTACTTCTGTTGTTGTTACATCTGTTGTTACTACTTCTGTTGGTTCTACATCTGTTGTTACCACATCTGTTGCTACTACATCTACTGTTACTACTTCTGTTGTTACTACATCTGTTGTTACTACTTCTGTTGTTACTACATCTGCTGTTACCACATCTGTTGCGACTACGTCTGTTGTTACTACATCTGTTGTTACTATGTCTGTTGTTACTACGTCTGTTGTTACTACATCTGCTTTTACTACTTCTGTTGTTATTTCATCTGTTGTTACTACAGCTGCTTCTACTACATCTGTTTATACTACATCTGCTGTTACTACTTCTGTTGTTACTTCATCTGTTGTTACTACATCTGCTGTTACAACATCTGTTGTTACTATGTCTGCTTTTACATGTTTTTACTACGTCTGCTGTTACTACGTCTACTGTTAGTACATCTGCTTTCACATCTGTTGTTACTACTTCCGTTGTCACTACGTCTGCTGTTACTACATCTGTTGTAACTACATCTGTTGTTACATCTGCTTTAACTACGTCTGTTGTTACTACATCTGCTGTTACTACTTCTGTTGTTACTACATCCGCTGTTACTACGTCTGCTTTTGCTACATCTGTTGTTACTACATCTGCTGTTACAACATCTGTTGTTACGTCTGCTTTTACATGTTTTTACTGCGTCTGCTGTTACTACGTCTACTGTTAGTACATCTCCTTTCACATCTGTTGTTACTACATCTGTTGTTACTACGTCTGTTGTTACTACTTCTCGTTACTGCTTCTGCTGTTACTATATCTGCTGTTACTACGTCTGCTGTTACTACGTCTGCTCTTAATACGTCTGTTGTTACTACATCTACTGTTACTGCCTCTGTGTGTGTGTGTGTGTGTGTGTGTGTGTGTGCGTGCGTGCGTGCGTGCGTGCGTGCGTGCGTGAGACATTGGGTCATGTAATCATAGCAAGTGTTTTTGGTCTTGACTGTGTTGGTGTCAGTCTGGGTTTTCAGAAAGTGGTGAGTGTGGAGCAGCTCAGAGAACACCACCCTCTGCTGGACAGGATGGAACACAACAGGAGCCCATCACTTCCTGTGAGCAGTGTACCTGTGACAGGTGACATCACACTCAGGTGACATCACTCATGTGACGTTGTTTCCTGTGTTTCAGGCGTGTCCTCTTCCAACTCTCCCCCGGATACAAGGTATACTCTGTTTATCATATTTACTTCCTGTTTATGACTCGTACGGTGATGATGTCACAGGTGACCTTCATCATACGTTTTACATCAAACACTCTCTTGAGGGCCCAATCCCAAATTGGCCCCTGTCCCCTCACCCTATGCGCTCCCCCTCCTTTAGCGCAGAGCTGTGCTATATTAAGAGCCATCCAAAACCAATAATGGCTGAGTGCGAGTGAACTGCTCAGCCTTTAGATAGCGAGTGTGCATCAGTGCAGGCTTCTGATGAGCCCAGCAGGAAGTGCAACATCACAACGGAGGAAACAACATACAAATGTAAGAGTTCCATCTTTCTACTTTGTAAAATATTTTAGATCAAACACTCACATTTGTTTTCCTCACATTGACTTTACAGTCTCAAACAAACTCACAGAATGTTTGGTGTCAAAAGATGAAAACCTACTTGTCCATATGCTCAAATAAACTATTTCAAATTGTATATAAACTCCCTCATCCCACTCTCATGATTTTTAAAAGGAAATATAATTATATCAAAGAAAGGCACTCTTGAGCTTCAGTCAAACAAACTGGATCAGTGCTCACAGCACAGGACAAAATAGTAGACACTAAATCAAGTGGGCCACTTCAAAAAATGACTGAACCCAAATGAAAGGAGGCTGGAGCACTCGATAAAATTGCAGAGCTTTTAATAAGGTGCAAACAAACTGACGTTTCGAGAAATGTCAACCCACTTGATTTCGTGTCAAATATAATTATGTGTTCACAGGGACAGAAGAAAAAACAAAGCAGTTTATCAATCTACAAATTAAAAATGAGAGTCTCTTCAATAGAGGAAAGCTGCAAAGCAGGGACGGGAGTAAGATTGTCCAGTGTCGCAGGGTCCTTTGTCAAAACTCCTCAAAAACTGAGAAAAACCCAGGCATAGTTGGAAAAATATTGTGATGGTGTGATTTATTATGCCGGCCTCCCAATGTGCACACAGTGATATTTACAAAAAGTGAAAAAAACATGGAAAAATATTCTTCACAAAATGTAAACAAAAAAGAGAGTTCTTCAATAACTCAAAATACCTTTTTCAAAAACACAGGTTCTAACACACAGTCTGGAGGTAAAGCAGGTGTTACCTTGTCTGTAACCACAATAAGACTGACTCATCCAGGGCCAGAGCAGCCTCCTTTAAACCAGATGCCCCTCCCACTAGGCATATTATTCACACACAAAAAAAAATCAGCACATTGACTAACCAAAACACAATTTACAGCTTTCTAAACTCAAAATAAACATAAAGCAAATATTCATGATTTTCTTAAATGTTCTCAATTAACCCCCACAAGTTATTCACAACAAAAGATAATTTAACATCCAAGAAACATAACAATGCAGGTCACATGATCATCAGGTGCGAGGACAGACTATTTAACAGAGCAAAAAATGTTTCGCCCGGTTTCACCAACCAGACTCAGATGAATATGTTACATATTCCGTAAAGTGAGTGATACAAGGATCTTGTGAATGTATGGATATAAATATATGCAGAACTACCAAATGTGCATCCTTGGCTGCGCTACAAAGACAGAGGGATAATCAAGTGGTTTTATTTCTAATATTTAATGAAGAGGGAGCGTGGACGAGGAAATGAATGAGGGCGAGTGTGAGTGTGTGCGTGTGCGTGTGCGCATTGCCCACAGTCAGTGAAAGAGCCGCTCCGTCGCATCATCCCCTCCTCTTGGAGGTTGGCGATGTGTGGGGCAGCTTCGTCACACCCAGATTAATGAATGAAGTTCATGTATGAATGTGTGAACTGTGTCTCGAAAATATGAACAAGTTAATAACTGTGATGACACTGCACTGTAACCCATATCTGACTTGTTCAAGTTTATTTTTCATGTGATGCATTTTATTTCATATTTAAATGTTTATGTAATAGCCTGTTGCTCTATTTTGCTTTCACAAAGCATCTGTCGGTATCCATGGTTACATCTGCTTCCTTTTTCCGGTAGAGTGGCTAGGGCGTCCCATGGTTTGGCTTCTCTTTTATACACTTCCCCGGCAACACTTCATAAGACAGCCCATGTTTCAGAGTGTACCTCTTGCCCACTTTCCCGGGAGTTACTTTCTCAGGAGTTGGAGCATAACTCCTCCCGGTCACTTACCACATACTTTCCCGGGAGTTAGAGTATAACTTGTCACTTATGTAATTTCCAGAAATTTATGGTTTAATTTCCTCATATGCATCTGTATATGTATGAAGTGCAAGAAAAACAAATGCTTTTGCCCTTTTCTCATGGCAGTTGATTCAGTCACTTTTATGTAGCCCATGTGTCATCAGGCAGTTTCACCCACATTCCAGGGTTTTCATTTTTTTGTTTTGTTTATCAATCAATCAATCAATCAATTTTATTTATAAAGCCCAATATCACAAATACAATTTGCCTCACAGGGCTTTACAGCATACGACATCCCTCTGTCCTTTAGACCCTCACAGCGGATAAGGAAAAACTCCCCAAAAAAAACCCTTTAACGGGGAAAAAAAATGGTAGAAACCTCAGGAAGAGCAACTGAGGAGGGATCCCTCTTCCAGGACGGACAGACGTGCAGTAGATGTCGTACAGAACAGATCAGCATAACAAATTAACAGTAATCTGTATGACACAATACAGTAATCTGTATGATATCCTCGGTAATGACAGTAGCTTACAACAACATTCATGAAAGTAATAATACTGTCGTTATAGTTCTGGCTACTGTGGTACAATATGTTGAAAGTATATATTAGTATCAGGCAGTATACATGTATGATAATATCATATGTCTATAATAGCAGTAGAAGTATGACTAATGATTAATGATGGCAGCAGCAGCAGCAGGAGGCATCTGGCAGGACCACGGCAGCAGCACAACCACACACGTCACACTATCCAGCCACCACTGCGATATGAGTTAACCTGAGACACAGTGGAGCACAGAGGCTCCGGAGAAGAAACCGAGTTAGTGACATCCAGAATGGCCGAGTAAAAAAAGATACAGTAATAGGATACGAGAGAGAGAGAGAGAGAGAGAGAGAAGGTGCCCGGTGTATTATAGGTGGTCCTCCGGCAGACTAGGCCTAAGTCAGCCTAACTAGGGGCTGGTACAAGGCAAGCCTGAGCCAGCCCTAACTATAAGCTTTATCAAAGAGGAAGGTCTTAAGTCTAGTCTTAAATGTGGAGACGGTGTCTGCCTCCCGGACCGTAGCAGGAAGATGATTCCACAGGAGAGGAGCCTGATAGCTGAAGGCTCTGGCTCCTGATCTACTTTTGGAGACTTTAGGGACCACGAGTAACCCTGCGTTCTCAGAGCGCAGAGTTCTGGTGGGATAATATGGCACTATGAGCTCTCTAAGATATGACGGAGCTTGACCATTTAGAGCTTTATAAGTTAACAGTAGGATTTTAAATTCAATTCTGGATTTTACAGGGAGCCAGTGCAGAGAAGCTAAAACAGGAGAAATATGATCTCGTTTCTTAGTTCCTGTTAGTACACGTGCTGCTGCATTCTGAATTAGCTGAAGAGTTTTTAATGATTTACTAGAGCTACCTGATAGTAGAGAGTTACAGTAATCCAGCCTCGAGGTAACAAAAGCGTGGACCAATTTTTCTGCATCTCTTTGGGTCAAGATAGGCCTAATTTTCGCAATATTACGCAGATGAAAAAATGCAGTCCGTGAGGTTTGTTTTAAATGAGAATTGAAAGACAGATCTTGATCAAATGTTACTCCGAGGTTTCTTACAGTAGTGGTAGAGGCCAGAGCAATGCCATCTAGAGAAACTATGTCATCAGATAAAGAGTCTCTGAGTTGTTTGGGGCCAAGAACAATTACTTCAGTTTTGTTTGAATTTAACATCAGGAAATTGGTGCTCATCCAGGTTTTTATGTCTTTAAGACAATTATGAAGTTTAGTTAATTGATCCCTTTCTTCTGGCTTCATCGATAAATACAACTGTGTATCATCCGCATAACAATGGAAATTTATAGAGTGATTTCTAATGATGTTACCTAAAGGAAGCATATATAGAATAAATAGGATTGGTCCAAGCACAGAACCTTGCGGAACTCCAAAACAAACTTTAGTACGTAAGGATGATTCATTATGAACGTGAACAAATTGAAAACGATCAGATAAATAAGATTTAAACCAGCTTAGTGCAGAAGCTTTTAGGCCAATTAAGTGTTCCAGTCTCTGTAACAGAATTTCATGGTCAACAGTGTCAAACGCTGCACTAAGATCTAATAAAACAAGTACAGAGACAAGTCCTTTGTCTGAAGCAATCAGAAGGTCATTTGTAATTTTAACTAGAGCTGTCTCAGTGCTATGATGCGCTCTAATTCCTGACTGTAATTCCTCAAATAAATTATTATCCTGGAGAAAATCACACAGCTGGTCTGCGACTACTTTCTCAAGGATCTTTGACATAAAGGTAAGATTAGATATTGGTCTATAGTTGGCTAACACCTCTGGATCCAGGGTGGGCTTTTTTAGTAGAGGTTTAATTACAGCTACCTTAAAAGACTGTGGTACATAGCCTGTTAATAAGGATATATTGATCATATCTAATATATGGGTGTTAACTAAAGGTAAGACCTCCTTGAGTAGCCTAGTTGGGATGGGGTCTAAGAGACACGTTGATGATTTAGATGAAGAAATCACTGCGGTCAATTCTTGAAGAGAAATTGGGGAGAAGGAATCTAAATAAATATTAGGTGTTACAGCTGTGTTTGAGGTTAGATAGGTACTATCTGAGGACAGGAGGTCATGAATTTTGCCTCTAATAGCTAGGATTTTGTCATTAAAGAAGCTCATAAAATCATTACTGATAAGGGTTAAAGGAATACAAGGCTCAATAGAGCTTTGACTCTCAGTCAGCCTGGCTACAGTGCTGAAAAGAAACCTGGGGTTATTTTTGTTTTCTTCTATTAAAGCTGAGTAATAGTTTGCTCTGGCATTGCGGAGGCCCCTCTTATAAGTTTTGAGACTGTCTGCCCAGATTACACGAGATTCTTCCAGTTTGGTTAATCGCCAATTCCTTTCAAATTTTCGCGATATTTGCTTTAATTTACGGGTTTCAGAGTTATACCAAGGAGAAATTTTGCGACAGTACTATCTGATAAACATCTGGTATAGTAACTGTTGCTAAGTGGCGTGTAATCGAGTAAAAAGAAATCAAAAGTAATCAAATAATGATCCGATAGCGAGGGATTCTGTGGAAAGACTGTTAGGTTATCAATTTCAGTTCCATACGTCAGAACTAGATCGAGGGTATGGTTAAAACAGTGAGTGGGCTCATGAACACCCTGACTGAAGCCAATGGAGTCTAATAATGTGATAAACGCGGTAGCCAGGGAGTCATTATCAACGTCGACATGAATGTTAAAGTCGCCTACAATAATAACTTTATCTGATTTAAGAACTAGACTGGATAAAAACTCTGAGAATTCAGATATAAATCTAACCCTAACCCTGAATACGGGCCAGGAGCACGGTACACTATAACGAATAAAAGTGGCTGCGAGGTTTTCCAGGTTGGATGTAAAAGACTAAGAACAAGGCTTTCAAAAGAATTATAATCTAGTTTAGGTTTAGGGCTGATTAACAGACTAGAGTTAAAAATGGCTGCAACTCCCCCTCTTCGGCCGCTGCCTCGAGGAATGTGGGTATTATTATGACTGGGAGGAGTGGATTCATTTAGACTGACATATTCATCTTGACACAGCCAGGTTTCAGTGAGACTGAGTAAATCAATATGATTATCTGATATTAATTCGTTTACTAACACTGCTTTAGACGAAAGAGACCTGATATTTAACAGTCCGCATTTAATTCTCCTGTTTTGTCTTTCTGTCACAGAAGAGGTTTTAATTTTTATGAGGTTGTTTTGCACAACTCCTCTTTGTTTAATTTTAGATTTAAATAATTTAGGTGGTCGAGGGACAGACACCGTTGGTATAAAACTATGGAAACTATGGCTGGGTAAGTCAACTAGAAGCTCAGAGAGGCGTATAGGACTGCAGCTCTCTGTCCTGGTCTCAACTCTGGGTTGTCAGGGATTTAATTTGCTAATAAAATTTTCCAGGTTCCTAGAAATGAGAGCAGCTCCATCCAAAGTGGGATGAATGCCGTCTCTCCTAATGAGACCAGGTTTTCCCCAGAAAGTTTGCTAATTATTAACGAAACCCACATCGTTTCCTGGACACCACCTGGACAGCCAGCGATTAAATGATGACATGCGGCTAAACATGTCATCAGAGGTCAGATTAGGGAGGGGTCCAGAGAAAACTACGGAGTCCGACATCGTTTTTGCATATTCACACACCGAGGCAACATTAATTTTAGTGACCTCCGATTGGCGTAACCGGGTGTCATTGCCGCCGACGTGAATAACAATCTTACTGAATCTACGTTTATCTTTAGCCAGCAGTTTAAAATTTGATTCGATGTCGCCCGCTCTGGCTCCAGGGATACATTTGACTATGGCCGCTGGTGTTGCTAACTTCACGTTCCGCAAAATAGAGCTGCCAATAACCAGAGTTTTATCGTCAGCGGGTGTGTCGCTGAATGGGGGAAAAGCGGTTGGAGACGTGAACAGGCTGGTGGTGAGCCGTGGGCTTCGGCTTGGAGCTACGCTTCTGGCGCACACTTATCCAACGACCCGGCTGAACGGGAGTTACTGGAGGACTGCTAGCAGGAGCTAAGGCTATGCTATGTGGCTCTGCACCGGGTTAGGGTTGACACAACTTGCTTACCGCAATATTTCATTTGTTTACATTTCATTGAATGAGTTTGAATATGAATATGTCAAGAAATTGGTCTATATTCTGCAAATTGCCTAATTAACGGGCAGGCTGGGGTACAAAGCAAACTTACCTCTCTGAAGTGCACATCTATGGAAGTCTTGTAGTGCCATCCAAGGACGAAACACAAAATATACAGTAATGTAATAATATAGCCTACATAGGTGCTGTTCTCACATCTACAGCGTACCTTCACCAAAATTTACAGGGAAAATAGGCAGTACTTCGCACCTAAGTATAAACTAACAATGGAGACTGGGCTGGATTATGAAGTTTGCACTGTTCTCCCTTAGTCTGTAGCTTGGCACAGATGTTAACCCTTTAAACACAGCTAGTTCAATGCTTCACAAGGTAACAATATTACCAGAAAATAAAACAAAGACGAATCAGTGTCCCTGACAAAAAAATAACCGAGTTCCACTGGTTGTCTTATTGTGTATTTTAAGATATATCTGGCTATATTATTACATTGCTTTGTACTCCAGCCTGCCCGTTAATTAGGCAATTCGCAGAATATAGACCCATTTCTTGACATATTTATATTCAAACTCATTCAATGAAATGTAAACAAAACATAAATATGAAAACCCTGGAGTGTGGGTGAAACTGCCTGATGACACATAGGCTACATAAAATCAATCAATCAATCAATCAATTTTATCTATAAAGCCCAACATCACAAATCACAATTTGCCTCACAGGGCTTTACAGCATACGACATCCCTCTGTCCTTTGGACCCTCACAGCTGATCAGGAAAAACTCCCCAAAAAACCCTTTAACGGGGAAAAAAATGGTAGAAACCTCAGGAAGAGCAACTGAGGAGGGATCCCTCTTCCAGGACGGACAGATGTGCAATAGATGTCGTACAGAACAGATCAACATGATAAATTAACAGTAATCTGTATGACACAATGAGACAGAAAAAGAGAAAGAGAGAGGGAGATGCAGGACAGACCATAATGACAGTAGCTTACAACAACATTAATGAAAGTAATAATATTATAGTATATTAGTGTATTATAGTTCTGGTTACTGTGGTACAATATGTTGAAAGTATATATTAATATCTGATAGTATACATGTGTGACAATAATCATATGTGTAATAATAACAGTAGAAGTATGACTAATGATAACAGCAGCAGCAGGAGGCATCTGGCAGGACCACAGCAGCAGCACAACCACACACGTCACACTATCCAGGCACCGCTGCAATACGAGTTAACCTGAGAGACAGTGGAGCACAAAGGCTCCGGAGAAGAAGCCGAGTTAGTGACATCGAGAATGGCCGAGTTAGCAAGATGCAGTAATAGGATACGAGAGAGAGAGAGAGAGAGAGAGAGAAGGTGCCCGGTGTATTATAGGTGGTCCTCCGGTAGACTAGGCCTAAGTCAGCCTAACTAGGGGCTGGTACATGGCAAGCCTGAGCCAGCCCTAACTATAAGCTTTATCAAAGAGGAAAGTCTTAAGTCTAGTCTTAAATGTCGAGACGGTGTCTGCCTCCCGGACCGTAGCAGGAAGATGATTCCACAGGAGAGGAGCCTGATAGCTGAAGGCTCCTGATCTACTTTTAGAGTGACTGAATCAACTGCCATGAGCAAAGGGCAAAAGCATTTGTTTTTATTGCACTTCATACATATACGATTCATATGAGGAAGTTAAACCATAAGTTTCGTGAAATTTCTTAAGTGACGAGTTATACTCTAACTCCTGGCAAAGTATGTGGTAAGTGACGGGGAGGAGTTATATACTAACTCCTGGGAAAGTGGGCGAGAGGTACACTCTGAAACGGGGGCTGTCTTATGAAGTGTTACCCACTTCCCCTTAATCAGGAGTGCCCTCCACAGCTGCGAGTGTAACTTGATTTGGAGTGACACTCGGTACTGAAGTGGTAGTGGGTAAGGAGTGGTTTGGGATTGGGCCTCTGGCTCTTATTTTGGCGCAGTGTCACTGACTTCCTGTGTCGCCATAGCTATCATCCTGTTTGGAGAGCCAATCAGATGGGAGACCAACCTGCAGCTGCTGATCGACGTGCTGCTGACCAATGGAAGTCCAGGCTGCATGCACGAAGCTCAGGTGGCATCCCAGCTGCCTGTGCTCGCCTGTAACATGGACCTGATGTGGATGGCCGAGGCGCCGTCACCACGGTAACCAACACGTCGCAGGAAGTCGGTTCAAATCTCCAGGCAGGATGATGAGATTTGACCCCTGACCTGTGCTGCCATAGGTTTGGTCATGGGATGTTCCTGCTGTGTCTGGAGTCGGCCTACAAGAAGCTGACGGGCCGTGAGCTGCAATACCAGGCGCTGCTTGGAAAACCCGCCCTGCTGACGTACCAGTACGCCGCTCGTCTGCTGAGGCTGCAGAACCACCACCGCCAGCTGACCACCATCTACGCCATCGGGTAACTGCACCACCCAAAACACCACCCACACCATCTATGCCATCGGGTAACTGCACTACCCAAAACACCACCCACACCATCTACGCCATCGGGTAACTGCACCACCCACACCATCGGGTAACTGCACTACCCAAATCACCGCCCACACCATCTACGCCATCGGGTACCTGCACCACCCAAAACACCGCCCACACCATCTACGCAATTGAGTAACTGCACCACCCAAAACACCACCCACACCATCTATACCATCTGGTAACTGCACCACCCAAAACACCGCCCACACCATCTACGCCATTGAGTAAGTGCACCGCCCAAAACGCCACCTACACCATCTATGCCATTGAGTAACTGCACCACCCAAAACGCCACCTACACCATCTACGCCATCGAGTAACTGCACAGTCCGAAACACCACCTGTACCATCAACGCCATCAAGTAACTGCACCACCCAAAATGCCACCTACACCATCTACGCCATCGAGTAACTGCACAGTCCGAAACACCACCTACACCATCGAGTAACTGCACAGTCCGAAACACCACCTATACCATCAACGCCATCGAGTAACTGCACCACCCAAAACGTCACCTACACCATCTACGCCATCGAGTAACTGCACAGTCCGAAACACCACCTACACCATCAATGCCATCGAGTAACTGCACTACCCAAAACGTCACCTACACCATCTACGCCAATGAGTAACTGCACAGTCCGAAACACCACCTGTACCATCAACGCCATCAAGTAACTGCACCACCCAAAATGCCACCTACACCATCTACGCCATCGAGTAACTGCACAGTCCGAAACACCACCTACACCATCGAGTAACTGCACAGTCCGAAACACCACCTATACCATCAACGCCATCGAGTAACTGCACCACCCAAAACGTCACCTACACCATCTACGCCATCGAGTAACTGCACAGTCCGAAACACCACCTACACCATCTATGCCATCGAGTAACTGCACCACCCAAAACGCCACCTACACCATCTACGCCATCGAGTAACTGCACAGTCCGAAACACCACCTGTACCATCAACGCCATCAAGTAACTGCACCACCCAAAATGCCACCTACACCATCTACGCCATCGAGTAACTGCACAGTCCGAAACACCACCTACACCATCGAGTAACTGCACAGTCCGAAACACCACCTATACCATCAACGCCATCGAGTAACTGCACCACCCAAAACGTCACCTACACCATCTACGCCATCGAGTAACTGCACAGTCCGAAACACCACCTACACCATCTACGCCATCGAGTAACTGCACAGTCCGAAACACCACCTACACCATCAACGCCATCGAGTAACTGCACTACCCAAAACGTCACCTACACCATCTACGCCAATGAGTAACTGCACAGTCCGAAACACCACCTACACAATCTATGCCTATGCACCATCTATGCATGTAGGAATGAACGGTTTATGAACACTTTTGTCCCTACTGCAATTAGGCTCTACAACTCAGTGAACGGAAACTAGGCCTTATGAGCTAGATCAATGTCTCTATTTTATTTTAGTTAGTTATTTTATTGGAATGTGTGCAATAACAAATGAACATCTCCTGGTGACACCTTTTTAAAGTTTTCTCATGCTTTTTAGTTTTCATAATATATTTTTTAATATATTTGTCTTCACTGTTTTTAACCTGTGTATCCCACCTTTTTCGTGATGTGTTTTTAACTTGATTGTTTTGTACGAGCAATAAGGTCATATCTTGAATTTCCCCTCGGGAATCAATAAAGTATCTATCTATCTATCTATCTATCTATCTATCTATGCCATCGAGTAACTGCACAGTCCGAAACACCACCTACACCACCTACGCCATCGAGTAACTGCGCCACCCAAAACGTCACCTACACCATCTACGCCAACGAGTAACTGCACAGTCCGAAACACCACCTACACCACCTACGCCATCGAGTAACTGCGCCACCCAAAACGTCAACTACACCATCTACGCCAACGAGTAACTGCACAGTCCGAAACACCACCTACACCATTTACACCATCAGGTAACCATCGGTAACACAGCCTCACTGTTTTGAGGCGTTCGGAGGTTGTCGCTGTTGGTTTGTGTTGAGGTGAACAGATTTCTGACACACCTGACCTCTCACACCCCTGACACACCTGACCTCTCACACCTCTGACACCCCTGACCTCTCACACCTCTGACACCCCTGACCTCTCACACCTCTCACACCCCCGACCTCTGACACCCCTGACCTCTGACACATCTGACCTCTCACACCTCTGACACACCTGAGCTCTGACACACCTGAGCTCTGACACACCTGACCTCTCACACCCCTGACCTCTCACACCCCTGACCTCTCACACCCCTGACCTCTGACACACCTGACCTCTGACACCTCTGACACCCCTGACCTCTCACACCTCTCACACCCCTGACCTCTCACATCCCTGACCTCTGACACACCTGACCTCTGACACCTCTGACACCCCTGACCTCTCACACCCCTGACCTCTCACACCTCTGACACCCCTGACCTCTCACACCCCTGACCTCTCACACCTCTGACACCCCTGACCTCTCACACCTCTGACACACCTGACCTCTCACACCCCTGACCTCTCACACCTCTGACACACCTGACCTCTCACACCTCTGACACACCTGACCTCTCACACCCCTGACCTCTCACACTCCTGACACACCTGACCTCTCACACCTCTGACACACCTGACCTCTCACACCCCTGACACACCTGACCTCTCACACCTCTGACACACCTGACCTCTCACACCCCTGACCTCTCACACCCCTGACACATCTGACCTCTCACACCTCTGACACACCTGACCTCTCACACCCCTGACCTCTCACACCCCTGACACATCTGACCTCTCACACCTCTGACACACCTGACCTCTCACACCCCTGACACACCTGACCTCTCACACCTCTGACACACCTGACCTCTCACACCCCTGACACACCTGACCTCTCACACCTCTGACACACCTGACCTCTCACACCCCTGACCTCTCACACCCCTGACACATCTGACCTCTCACACCTCTGACACACCTGACCTCTCACACCCCTGACCTCTCACACCCCTGACACATCTGACCTCTCACACCTCTGACACACCTGACCTCTCACACCCCTGACACACCTGACCTCTCACACCTCTGACACACCTGACCTCTCACACCCCTGACCTCTCACACCTCTGACACACCTGACCTCTCACACCTCTGACACCCCTGACCTCTCACACCTCTGACACATCTGACCTCTCACACCCCTGACCTCTGACACACCTGACCTCTGACACACCTGACCTCTGACACACCTGGCCTCTGATGCCTCTGACACAGAACGCTAAGGAGTAAAACGTAACCAAACTGTCCTCTTTTTGCCTAGCGACAACCTGATGACAGATATCTACGGTGCTAACCTGTACAACCGCTACCTGGCTCAGCAGCATGCTGCTATGACGACTACCACCAAGCTTGTTGCCAAGGGAACGGGGAGTCAGGTGGCAATGGCTATGGCGGAGGAGGAGGCGGCGTGTCCAGCTGCTCAGTGTCGAACCATTCTGGTACGTTTAATGTCGACCTTCCTGTCAGACGGCGACTAGTGATGGAGAGCTGATGCCGTTCTGGTCGACTGCTCCTCCATCACTGTGTTTACCTCTGTACCCACAAAGTCAGTATTCGAGATCTGGGTATGTGGTGACATCACAGTGACTTCATTAAAACACAATTTGATGTTCGCACTGACCATCTGATAACAACATGTCTCTTCCTGTTCACAGGTGTGTACAGGTGTCTATAACCCTCACTCCCCGTTACCTAGTGACTGCAGCAACGCAGTCACAGAGACGATCTTCCACGGTCACAGAGACCTAGTGCTGGAGCCTGACCTGGTGGAGCCACATCACGTCGTGGAGGACGTGGAGGCTGCCGTCGACCTGCTGCTGCAGCAGGAGAACTCACCTACCTGACCTCTTACACCACATGATACACCAGACCTCTGACACACCTGACCTCTGACACCTCTTACACCACCTGACCTCTGACACCTCTGACCTCTGACACCACCTGATCTCTGACACACCTGACCTTGGACTTTAACCCTTTAACGTTGAATAATCTTTATTGGTCTAACTTCTGTTTAATATGATTCTATTATTAATAATTTTATACATGTGGAACTTTCATATTTTATATTTTACTGAAATAAAAAACTTCCTGTGAAAAGAAATTATGCTTCAATTCATCGTCCTCAGTGTTCAGAAGAGTTACAGACAGATAGATGATAGACGGATTGGACAGACAGACAGACAGACAGATAGATAGATAGATAGATAGATAGATAGAGATAGACGGATTGGACAGACAGACAGACAGACAGTATGGAGGTGACAGTAACAGTAAAATATATTTTTAAACTGTCCTGAGATGTGAGCCTGACGTCGCTCTGATGTCTGTTGAACTTTTTATAAAATAATATTTGTCGACTGCAATGACTGTAAATGTTAAAAACAAAGTCTGATCAGATGCTCCAGAGCTTTCGACCATGTCACATGATCGTCTTCAACAAACTGAAGGTGTAGTGACACTGGACAGACACAGGGGGAGCTACAGCTGCTGTCTCTGCAGACCGCAGACGCCACAAATGAGCCAACAGAAGGAGACGATAAACCACATCTATGAAATGGAGATGATAAAACATGGCTCCAGGAATGAAGCGAAACTTTCTGATCAGAGATGGAAACAGGTGTCGAACAAAAATAAACAGGCACAGGGACGATCGGAGAAGTGCGACGTCAAGACAGAGGACACAAACTAACATTTTACCACAACTCTGATTTCTGTTTTGACAAGTAAAGAACTGTCCCTCAGTGTAAATAAAGAATGACTGGATGATGGTGTTCAGGGTGAGTGAAGGATTCATTCTGACAGTAACAGGTGTAAATACATATTTAAAACTATGGACGTCGTTGGACCTGGACATTCCCCGCTATAGCCCCGGATCTTTTACGCCTCTGTTTTGTTTTGGGTTTTTTTTACTAATAAAGCAAAGTCCACAGCACGAGCACAACAGACAGTAGCGCACGCAGCACAGTAGCACAGCAGCACACAACACAATCACCCCCAATTTACTCCGTCAGCGGCGCGGAGAAGAAGCTGCACACCACTCTGCTTCGTCGGAGATTCGATATTTTTCACCGACTACGCTTCCATTTCACATCAAGCGTAGCTCAGATCGCACCAAACCGTAAACGGAACGCACACAGCATCCGGTAAATTTTAAAATACAACACAACGCAGGGAGTACGGATTATAAACTCTCAATTTAAAAAAAAAAAAGTTAAGTAATGTTGATGTGAACAGCAAGGCGATCTCAAGTTCAACTTGTTTTCTCTCTTTCTCCTTCTGAATGAACTATTGTCTTGGTCTGGCTCACAATTAATCAATTGCTTTCTATGGCATGATCTCGCAGTTCCCACATGAGCTTGTGGCTCTTACACCTGCGCAACGATCCAGAAGGTGAGGGTACACGTTGCTGCGCTGCGCGCCACTGACGGAGTATGTGGACACTGGGGGTCACTGTCACACCAGCTTACATGGCATATATGCCCATATATGGGCAGTCAGAATGGTAACTTGTTACAGTTTTCAAGTGTAACGTCAGCAGGCCACTCTGTATTACAACTGTATTTATTGTGTATACTGGTGGCCAGCACCGAGTTGCCGCGTTTTACTTGTAGTAAGTATGAATATTAGATATTTTTTTTGAAAAAACAAAAGGGCAGCAGGAGGAGAGCAAGTAGGGAGTCATTGTTCCCACTTCAGGGCTATAGCCCTGGGTGTTTTTAACTCCTAGCGACGCCCCTGTTTAAGACTAACATCCAGGTCTGTGAGATATTTAACTGGTGACAGCACAGTGATTCAGGAGGAGGAGGAGGAGGCGTTAACGTCCATTCAGCCTCTTGACCTGCCCAACATGGCGGCTTGAAGGGGACGCCGCCAAACAGGAAGCTGGGCAGCAGCTGCGCCTGCGCAGTGGCTAACTCCGGGTCCCTGTAAAGATGTCTGAGCAGGCGGGGAGGGAGCGGAGCGGAGGACCCGAAACAAACGGACAGAACCCGTGACTCTCCGCAGCTTTACCGACCAAGGTAAGGGCAGGTGGCCACGCACAGCCGCTCCGACGGCACCGACATGCCGCGGAAGGTTTCGTCCTTCAGACGAGCCGGACCAGCGGCACGTACGGCGGCGGGGCTCGTAGGAAAGAGCAAGAATGTTGTGCATGACGCGCAGCGCTGTGGCAGGGGCGTGTCCGCCATCTTGTCTGAGAAGTGGCGCCTAAACAGCAGCTGTCGCTCCGAGCGGACACCGAGCGGGAAGCGTGAAATGGCCGTTAATGGCCGTTAATGGCGGGACTGTTCTCCCCCGTGTGTGTATGTGTGAACGACTTTGACTCGGTTCGGTCCCGCTGTGAACTGGCACTGAGAGCCGCTGCGTCCGTGCGTCGAGCCCGAGCTCCGGAGGAGCAGCTGCAGCTTTGTGTTGTCCTCCTCCTCCTCTCCCCTCCCCCTCCTCTTCTCCTCCTCCGTGTTTGTTTGGAAAACCTGCCAGGCGCATGCGTCAAACCACGGCGCTCGTTTCTGCGTATGAGAAAGAAAACATCGGGATTTATGTCAGTAAATAATTTATGCAGAGCGTTCACAGATATCAGTGATACCCAGTGTTTATCAATCAGTTTGATCAGCTTATTACTGAAGGTCCGTGACGAACAGCTCCATGTTCATGTCAGTCTGTCTCTGTCTGTTACTACAGTCAGATATACAGTCACACACCGTCCGTTACTACAGTCAGATATACAGTCACACACCGTCTGTTACTACAGTCAGATACAGTCACACACTATCTGTTACTACAGTCAGATACAGTCACACACCATCTGTTACTACAGTCAGATACAGTCACACACCGTTTGTTACTACAGTCAGATACAGTCACACACTGTCTGTTACTACAGTCAGATACAGTCACACACCGTTTGTTACTACAGTCAGATACAGTCACACACTGTCTGTTACTACAGTCAGATATACAGTCACACACTGTCTGTTACTACAGTCAGATATACAGTCACACACTGTCTGTTACTACAGTCACACACCATCTGGTACTACAGTCAGATACAGTCACACACCATCTGTTACTACAGTCAGATACAGTCACACACCGTCTGTTACTACAGTCAGATACAGTCACACACCATCTGTTACTACAGTCACACACCATCTGGTACTACAGTCAGATACAGTCACACACCGTCTGTACTACAGTCAGATACAGTCACACACCGTCTGTTACTACAGTCAGATACAGTCACACACCATCTGTTACTACAGTCACACACCATCTGGTACTACAGTCAGATACAGTCACACACCATCTGTTACTACAGTCAGATAAACAGTCACACACCGTCTGTTACTACAGTCACACACCATCTGGTACTACAGTCAGATACAGTCACACACCATCTGTTACTACAGTCAGATAAACAGTCACACACCGTCATTTTTTAAATAAAGATAAGAACAGTAACATCAATGATAACGACAAAAAATCCCCCCAAAATAAATAACAACCAGAAACAAGATCTGTCCATACAAATGAATTTTTCTACAGCCCTGTTTATTTTCTGTGCTTCTGGTGAATTGGCACCATATTTTCGTTGCTGATCAAATAGAGTTGGTAGTTTAGGCCCAGGATGCTCCTGTTTCTACCTCACTATGTGATCAGAGAACCAGGGGTTACGGGAGAAACCAAACGTTTCTTCAGCTTCAATCTGTGACTTTACAGTTAACATAACTTTTCAGACACACATAATTGTGTTGTCCTGTTAAACTAACATTGTCTATTAATGTTACAGACGGGCATGACTGATAACGCTTTCTGTTTAGCTAGAAGTTATATTTTAGTTTGATGCTGGAGACACCAGCTGCTCAGCTGCTAGAGAGGGGAGGGGCTGCACCTGCCGTCTGCAGTGTACTGGGTTCACTTCACTAAATATTTCCAAAGAGCGCTTTTTGAAAATATTTTTCAATACTCATCTGTGTGAAGGAGTGACCATCCAACGTCAGAGTTAATTACTAACGAGCAGAACCTTACAGCCGGGCTCCACCGGCTGTAAACGTAAGCGTCACGTCAGCGTAGCGTTGCGGCGTATTCATTTGGGCTGCACTGACTGCGTACGGAAGCGACACGTAGAGAAGCCAGCGGGGTTGTTTGCCGAGCCAAGAGGCTGCATGTAGGCTGCATGAAATGTTAAAGCATTTCCCACATAAGTTATTACATATATTTGAATTATCTACACGTTTACTGAACTGTTTGTCATCTACTCACTTTCAAATGTCCGCCACGGACATTTACACAATGTCACGGATTAACATGGGTAAATGCATGAAAAAAATCATCACATATCACCTCTGATAATTCATTTAAAAACACATTGTGCTCGTTTAGCACACTATTTCATGTAGTTTTTATCTGCTGGAGGGTCGCTTGAGTTGTTCGGACCACTTTTGGACTTGTTTGCCCACATATTTGTACCGAGAGATCTTTGGATCCGTTCTGCTACTATGTCTGCTCCTTCTTCTGGCGGACCAGGTGCATTAAGTGCGTCTTTACGATGCATACCACCACCTATTGCACCGGAATTGTGATGACAAGCTACATTCACAGACAGTGAGTCCCATTATAATGTCTTTATGAGCGAGGTCGAACAGGTAGCACCAAAAGCGGAAAATCTATATGTGGCGGAGATAATTTATTTGTGCATCGTCACAGATAAATGAATGTATGGGAAACACTGCCGTCTGTTACTACAGTCGGATACAGTCACACACACACACACACTGATACACGTCTGTTACTACAGTCAGATACAGTCACACACCATGTGTCATACACACACACACACATTGATACACTGTCTGTTACTACAGTCAGATACAGTCGCATACACACTGATACACGTCTGTTACTACAGTTAGATGTGACGTGTGTTGATATAACAAACAGGCGGACTGACTGACACGGCAGTGTTAAATAACTCTGCTCCAAAACCCAAAGTCATTTATCAATACAGTTAATTTCTAAAATAAAGAAGCTGCAGACAGTTAAAAAGAACGTATTCCACAGTCAGTGGACACATCTGACTGTACTCACACTAACAACCTGTCAGTACACTCACACACACACATACAGTAGCAGTGTGTCACTGTGTGTTATTGTCAGTTAATGTGCAGTTTGTCCAGCAGCCACACTGACGCCTCAGTAAAGTCAATCAGATCATTGATCGATTATTGATTGTTTGTGATGTTTTTGAAGTATGAAACCTGAACCCAACACGTCTGTAAAATAATAATGTTCATGTCACGTGATCAGACAGGGTTGGTCACCTGATCACAGGTTTGGTCACCTGGGCCCAGTATTTCAAAGTTATCTGATAGGATTATCCTGGCCGGATTGGATTAAATCCTGATCTGATCTGAAAACTGGGTATTTCAACACAGATCAATCACAGATCCTGAGGATCAGGATTCAGCTCTGGTAATCCAATCCTCCCTTTAATCCAGATAAAGGCTGCATTCGGGTATTTCAAAAGTGAAGGCAGAGATGTGGATCAATTTGATACCAAATTTCAGGATTATTTGGATCCCGCCTCAGAGGTGGATTTGACAAAGTCTCAGCTCCACTTCTCCTAGATATTGTTACTCAAAATGTTCATTACACTTAATCTAAATTAGTGTTTTAGTTCTAAGTAATTTCAAGCATAGAAAAATATTGTTTGGCCATATTTCCTGAAACTGCTGTAAGTAATAGTAACAAATACAGACCTATTTCTCAACGTCTAGTTTCACCTAACATTGTAACTTGTTTGTACCAAAACATCCAACATATGTTTGTGGTCAGACAAAGGCAAGGAAATGCAATGCAAAGCAAATTTATTTGTATAGCACATTTTCTTAACATAGAGTGCAAGAAACAACACAGGGATGAACATAATAAGTCTCAATTTAAATCACATTTAAGCACTTTCAATGTATATTTTCATGCTTTTCAATGAAGACAATTTTTTCTTAATTTGGATAAGCTTGAAAATGCACCTTTTAAAATGCCTGGGAAGTGCTTGACTGTGATTTTATAACATGCAGCAATGTATTTCAGGAAGTGTTTGTGTGTACAAACTGATTATTTACTTCATCAAATCAGATGCTATAGTGCTATATGTGTAGTGGGAGCCTTCTACGAAAGGTGATACATGTCCAGGGATTTCCAGCACTCGACCTGTTGTCTTCATTAGCAGTGGCATTGCTGAGTGGTCCATGGGTGTGAGTGTACCCTGAAAGTAGAAGTAGAGTGTGTATGAGCATATCTTTATCATTATCGGGAATCCACAATACTCAGAGAAATTGTTCAAGTAACGTTACAGAAAAGCATATCATCAGCATTACTGTAGCATAGCCAAACTCAATCCTCTGACACTTCTGAATGAACCGCAAAATCTATACTAGTAAAGTGTATTTTTCCTACACTGACGCAGTCTGCTCTGCACACATGTAAAACAAAAACAAACAAAAAAAAAATCCGCTGTGTTGGCAATAACATAACGATAAACTCTGGACAGGTCGGTGTTTAAAGAGTTCATGTATGACGTACTTCAGATTTATTCCCTTTTAAATTAAACCATAGACCGCAAAATACATCAACACAGCCAGCTACCTCGCTAGCCCGCTAGCTACTTAACGTTAACATGCAAGTCAATGGAGCCGCGTTAGCTACCGTTAGCATGACCAAGGCTCAATTAGAGATCGGTACGCCCACGTTTTAAGTAGGTGACAATTCAAATAGCTGGCTCACATCAGATGGTGAGTGGCCTTCGTATGGTCTTAAAAACGCTACACATTAGATAACGGTATACTTACATTTTGATACGAAACCTGGGCTACTAGCTGCTTCTTCCGTGAAGTGTCCTGCCGTGGACACAGAGCACAGCGGGTCATAATCTGAAAGCTGCGCCCCCAAAGGTGAAACGTTTCAGATCCGGGGGCGGAGTCATGAGATTTGGAAATCCGTATCCAGTCAGATTGGGATCAAAGTGATGCATCCTGCCAATGTTCTGAAATACCCGGATAAAGTCAGCAGGATCACCTTGATCCCTGACTGAGGAAAGGAGGATTTCATTATCCGGATTATTCTGATCCGGATTACAAGTTTTGAAATACTGGGCCCTGATCACAGGTTTGGTCATGTGATCACAGGTTTGGTCACCTGATCACACAGGTTTGGTCACGTGTTCACAGGTTTGGTCACGTGTTCACAGGTTTGGTCACGTGATCAGACAGGTTTGGTCACGTGATCACAGGATTGGTCACGTGATCAGACAGGTTTGGTCACGTGATCAGACAGGTTTGGTCACGTGATCACACAGGTTTGGTCAACTTCTGAATCTGGATCAGAATAATCCGGATAATGAAATCCTCCTGTTCTCGAGCAGGGATCAAGGTGATCCTGCTGACTTTATCTGGGTATTTCAAAACATTGGCAGGGTGGATCACTTTGATCCCAATCTGACTGGATACGGATTTCCAAATCTCACGACTCTGCCCCAGATCTGAAATGTTTCCCCTTTGGGGGCGTGGCTTTCAGATTATGATGTGTTGCGCTCTGTCTCTATGGCGGACTACTTCACAAAAGGAGCAGTTGGTAGCACAGCTTTCACAACAAAATGTTAATATACCGTTGTCTAATGTGTAGCGCTTTTAAGACCATAAAGGCCACTGACAATCTGATGTGAGCCAGCTATTTGAATTGTCACCTACTTAACACGTGGGTGTACCGATCTCTAATTGAGCCGAGGCCATGCTAACGGTAGCTACCGCGGCTCCATTGACTTGCATGTTAAGTAGCTAGCAGGCTAGTGAGGTAGCTGGCTTTGTTGGTGTATTTTACAGTCTATGGTTTAATTTAAAAGGGAATTAATCTGAAGTACATCATACATGAACTCTTTAAACACCAACTTGTTAAGAGTTTAACGTTATGTTATTGCCAACACAGCGGACTTTAAAACAAAATATTTTTTTTTATATGTGTGCAGAGCAGAGTGCTGCAGTATAGGAAAAATACACAGTACTAGTATTTATTATGCGGTTCATTCAGAAGTGTCAGAGGACTGAGTTGTTGTCCATGTGCTTATTATGTTAAGAAAATGTGCTATACAAATAAATTTGCTTTGCATTGCATTTCCTTGCCTTTGTCTGACCACAAACATATGTTGGATGTTTTGTTACAAACAAGTTACAATGTTAGGTGAAACTAGACGTTGAGAAATAGGTCTGTATTTGTTACTCTTATTTACAGCAGTTTCAGGAAGTATGGCCAAACAATATTTTTCTATACTTGAAATTACTTAGAACTAAAACACTAATTTAGATTAAGTGTAATGAACATCTTGAGTAACAATATCTAGGAGAAGTGGAGCTGAGGCTCTGTCAAATCCACCTCTGAGGTGGGATCCAAATAATCCTGAAATTTGGTATCAAATTGATCCAGATCTCTGCCTTAACTTTTGAAATACCCAAAATGCAGCCTTTATCTGAATTAAAGGGGGGATTGGATTACCAGATCTGAATTCTGATCCTCAGGATCACGATCCTCTTGATCTGTGTTGAAATAACCAGTTTTCAGATCAGATCAGGATTTAATCCAATCCGGCCAGGATAATCCTGTCAGATAACTTTGAAATACTGTGCCCTGATCAGACAGGTTTGGTCACGTGATCACAGGTTTGGTCACATGATCAGACAGGTTTGGTTACCTGATCAGACAGGCTTGTGTTGTTTTATTGTGAAAGGTTGTCTTCCTGTCCAGGCAGGTCCATGTCATTCTGACGAGAAGCTGAGATGTCCAATGACAGCCAGGGATCAGTGAAGGGGGAGGCAGCAATGATGCCGTCTCCCTCTGGCTCCACCTCCTCTCAGGGACCTCCCCTTTCTCCGTCCACCACGTCCAAACCACCTGAGCTACCAGGTACACCTGTCTGTCTCTCTACCTCTCTGTCTCTGACCTGTCTTTGTCTCTGTCTTTGACCTGTCTCTCTGTCTCTGTCTCTGACCTGTCTCTTTCTCTGACCTGTCTTTCTCTCTCTGTCTCTGATCTGTTAGGGCTCCAGAATGCGTCTAATTGGTCGCGACCTTTTTTGGAGGCCGTGCGACATAGTTTTTAAACTAGGAGCACCAGCGTGACTTACAAATCCACCCCTCTCCCCCTTTTGCTTTCTTTTTTTTTTAATAATTGCATTTCATGGAGCGGAAGCGTGTGTGTGTGTGTGTGTGTGTGTGTGCGTGCGTGCCTGTCATGTGTGTCTGGATGCTTACTGCGAGGCGGGGGGGGGCGGCGGCGCCACAAACCATAGCAGCGAGCAGCAGTTTTAGTACGTGTGCACTGTGTGAGGGGTTAGACAGAGAGGGGTGACAGAGCCGGTGTCGAGTAGAAAGTGATGTGTCGTTTGACCATGAAGTGACGCTGTGAAACAAACTATAGATTCGTTTTTCACAAGAAAAAAGAATCCAGAAACTTCTGTCGGTCCTGTGCCAGTTTCCCAAACTTCCGACGACGATAGTTCAGAGGACGAGTCAGCAGGTGATGTGACAACACTGTAAAAGCCAAAGCCCTACCATTTCTGACAAGAATGGCTCACTGAATTTACGTGGTTGAGATATTGTAAAGAAAAGAAAGTGATGTCCTGCATGTACTGCTCTCCGTGCGGTCCGAAATTTGCGGGAAGAACTAAATTCGCCAACTCCACCACAAACATGAAATACTGGTTAAGCACAACAACAGCATCAGGCATAAATTATGCAGGGACAAATGCAATGATGGAGCAAAAGCGCCGCTGCTCACATTATTTAAGAGGCAGGGTTGTTTGTGTTTATTGCTAAATTATCAGTAATGCAGTTAATATCGACAAAATTGTGAATATGTTGTGTCATACAGATAGTGCTCCTAAACTTTGTGCTGGTGCTCCTAGTGGAAAAAGTTAGTCTGGAGCCCTGCCTGTTTCTCTGTCTCTGTCTCTGTCTCTGACCCATCCCTCTGTCTCTGTCTGTGACCCATCCCTTTGTCTCTGTCTCTGTCGTCTCTCTGTCTCTGTCCCGTCTCTCTGTCTCTGTTGTCTCTCCGTCTCTGTCTCTGACCTGTCTCTCTGTCGTCTCTGTCTCTGACCCATCCCTCTGTCTCTGTCTCTGACCCGTCCCTTTGTCTTTGTCTCTGTCTCTGTCGTCTCTCTGTCTCTGACCTGTCTCTCTGTAGTCTCTCTGTCTCTGTCTCTGACCCGTCTCTCTGTCTGTGTCCCTGACCTGTCTGTGTCTCTGCAGACGAGTTGGTCCAGGCCGGATGGTCCAAGTGTTGGTCTCGGAGGGAGAACAGACCATATTATTTCAACAGATTCACCAATCAGAGCCTGTGGGAGGTGCCAGTGCTGGGTCAGCATGATGTCATCGTGAGTACTGTTTCCTGTCATGTGACAGGTGTCACGACGACAACAACAGGAAGTCAGTTATTGTACCTGAGTAAAAGACAGATTGTTATGTCACCTGTCCATCATCAATACATGAACCATCATGTCCCTCTGTCTGTCCCTCTGTCTGTCTGTCTCTCTGTCCCTCTGTCTGTCTGTCTCTCTGTCCCTCCGTTTGTCTCTCTGTCCCTCCGTCTGCCTGTCTGTCCCTCCGTCTGTCCGTAGTCTGATCCTTTAGGACTAAATGCGGCTCCAGCAGAGGGCGGAGACAGTAACCTTGATAATGGTCAGAGGAAGAGGAGGAGCTCAGAGGAGCAGGGGGCGGGGCCTAACAGTGTAAAACGAGTGAAGGTAAAAGAAAGGTCATGTGATCAGCTGTATCAGTGACAGAGGTGCAGTGGATTGTGGGAAACTGAGTCTGTTGTTTCCAGGTGGAGCCCACTACGCCCATCTCACCCAGCACCCCCGGGGTCAAACCCTGGAACTCCGCCCCTGAGGACAAACAGGCCACGCCGGCCACGCCCACAACTCCGAGCCCCACCCCTGCTCCATACAGACCAGCAGTGTGAGTGCTGAGGCTCCACCGCTCCCCTAACCATTGTTAGCTTCTCAGTCAGTGGTGTATCGGAGGTTTGATGTGTTGTTGTACTTTTCAGTATCTACTGGGATCTGGACGTGCAGACCAACGCCGTCATCAGAGAGCAGCCACCCGCCAACCACCTGCCCCCCCACCCAGAGATCGAGCTGCAGAGGGCGCAGCTGGTCACCAAACTGAGACAACACTACCACGAGCTGTGTCACCAGAGAGAAGGTACGAGGCCCCTGCTGCCAGACGCTCTGCTGTCTGTCCATCTGTCTGTCTCCATGTCCGTCTGATGGACTGTCTGTCTGTGGTTCAGGTATTGATCCTCCCCGGGAGTCGTTCAACCGATGGCTGCTGGAGAGGAAAGTGATTGACAAAGGTCACGACCCCTTACTGCCCAGTGACTGTGACCCAGTCATCTCCCCGTCCATGTTCAGAGAGGTCATGAACGACATTCCCATCAGGTACTGAGACTGTTAAAGCTTCTGTCAGGGTCTGTACCGATGTATTGATTATGTATCCATACCCGTGTGTGTGTGTGTGTGTGTTTGTGTGTGTGTCAGGTTGTCTCGTATTAAGTACAAAGAGGAGGCTCGGAAGCTGCTGTTCAAATATGCTGAAGCTGCCAAGAAGATGATCGACTCAAGGTGAGACAACAGATCAGTCAGAGTTACATCCTGTTGATGAGGGTCTAAAGGACAGAGGGATGTCGTATGCTGTAAAGCCCTGTGAGGCAAATTGTATTTGTGATATTGGGCTTTATAAATAAAATTGATTGATTGATTGAATTGACCTCTGACCTCTGACCTTTGACCTCTGACCTGTGCAGGAATGCCAGTCCAGAGAGTAGGAAGGTGGTGAAGTGGAACGCTGAGGACACCATGAGCTGGCTGCGCAGAGATCACTCCGCCAGCAAGGAGGACTATATGGTAACCTCTGACACTGACCTTGTGACCTCATGACCTTGCGAGGTAGCCGTCACACACAGGTAGATGATGTTGCCTGCTGCTACCTGTGTGTGATGTTGACCTCGGTGACATGCTGCAGCTCGCGTGCCTGTGGTGTTGACACAGATGCCGCTCTGCTGCAGTGCTCCTATCTCGGCCTGTCACTCCCAGTGATGATGTCATCATCGCCTGAATGTGTCGTAACATTTGTTCTTCACCTGATTGAAAACGTAACAAAATGTCCGCCTGATGTGGTGACAACATTTTACTGACAGTGTCAGGTGGGTCTGTTTTCAGAGCTGATGATGTCAGCATTGTGAAGGATGATGTAATCATGTAAAAACCATGACAGCATGGACCGCAGCCACAGAACACGGACAACGTTCCAACAACAGTCAACAGGAAGTGTCATATGTTGTCTTTCACTGGTCGCAGTGAAGCATCTCCTTCATCTCACATGATGTCATCACATGTCTGCGCAAGAAGAGACAAGTAAACACGGCGTAACATAAATCTGATAAACATCTGACATCACAGAGATGCTCAGAGTCCCACCCGCTTCATGATCAACTCCAACTGTGGAGAATGGAGACAGAGGGAGCCATGGGGAGACAGTGGTTATAAATCAATGAATGACCACTCCTCTTCTTCACTGACGATGTATGATTGACTCCAGCATGTTTATTTGTGTGTGTGTGTGTGTGTGTATCGCACATTAATGATCCAAATCTGTTCTGAACCTCAGTAGACATGAACAGTCCAGTACCGTGTGTGTCCACTGGGTGTCACTGTGCAGGTGTCTTTGTCCCTGTTGAGTCAGGTGTTCTGACCCGGGAAGGTAAAACAGGGTTTTAACCGCTGAGGTGCGGAATATTTATCTTTGTTTGGTTTTTGATGGAGGTGAAGAATCGGACGTTCTTCTCATGGGACAGACGAACAGCAAGATTGTTCTGAGTCTGAAGATCATTTTCTGAACACCACAGTCACCACAACACAGGGAAGCGTGTGGCATTGAACCGAAGTGAGCACGCCAGCCGGGTCAGGTCAGGTACCTCAGTGCTTCCTGCAACGGTGGTTCTCAATCATTAACACTCTGTTTTATTCATCGCGGACTCCTCGCTCCTCTGAAGCTGCCCATGCCTCAGGTTTTCTGGAAGTCGTCACCACTGTCTGTTCCAGGAAACATTCCGTCCTTCGCCGCAGCTGAAAAACTGACGTACAGTGAATGGTTTGGTGTCACTGTGAACCGGTGCGTCTGCAGATTAAATCCATACCTGACCTGTTCTGATCAGCTAGCTGACATTAGGCGCTGAAATGTTCACCATTCAGAGGCGGCTGCAGAACGGCGCTGCCCATGTTCAGGAGTAGCGATCTCACAGCCGTCTTGTGGAGGTCAGAATGTGTGGACTTGGGGTGTTTCTCAAAGTGAAGGAGCCTGAGGCAAGGCAAGAGTTCTCCCTCTCATTCAGTGAACACACATTGGATCAGACTAATGAGTGTCCTCATATGATCATCATCATTAACTCTCAGCAGACTGAGGAGGTTTCAGTTACTGTGATCAGTTTAACACTCTGTAATGTTGTTGGACAGTTTTAAACACGTGTCAGTATTGTCAAAGTCACGTGACTTTGGGGAGAATATATTTCTGGATCATATTTAAGAGTAAGTGGAGTAATGGAGTAAAGACAACAGCTGTTCTAAATGATCATTAACAGTATGAACACACACACACACAGAATCACTCTGTCATTTCAGAGTGATCTATATTATCTTTGTGTGTCACCACACACTGCGATACAATAACATGAACAGATCTGATCTGATGAGCTGAGCTGCTTTCAAACAGCTGACTGCACCAATTGTACATTATACCGCCGGGTAACCCTCTGAAATAAGTTGACCTCAAAACAGAAGAGTGATGCTTTGACCTGCAGGATATTGTCATGACTTTACTGTGGTTGCTCTCACCACCATTCACCCGAAAATACCCCTACTGAAACTAGGCCTGGGACGATCAGCGATCAAATCATATATTGGCGATTAGAGGGTTGCCAGGCGATTTGCTGGATATCTAGGCGATTTTGAAAGAAACAAAAAAAAAAAAACGGCGCTCTACCGTTCATTAAGAGATGTTTTTTGGGGAAATATATGACTGTCAGAAGCCCTGTTTACAGACAGACCTACAATCCTTCTCTCCTCTTCTCTCTCCTCTCCTCTCCTCTCCTCTCTTCTCTTCTCAGCAGAGGGTGCCCTGTCAGCCCTGTCAGTGACAGGGCGCATCTCTTTGATCCGCAGTGACACAGCCCGTTTGCTCATGCTTCGGGGTCGTTCAATAGAGTAATTGCAAATAAATATTGTTTTAATGTGTAACTATTGAAATGTTCACAAGAGCTTTCATAAATTCCTACAATGTTGCGGCACTGCCACCTTTGCAGGTTAAAAGTTAATGACAGCAACGTGAGGAGGAGCAAAGCCGGAGAGGCTCACTTTTGCATTTGATTCAAAATATTTAAATAACGTCATTATAATACAAAAAAATATAAAAACGCGGTGGTAGGCCTCGGCTATAGCCTTTATCTTTTAGCCTATTGCATTTAAGTTTCTACTGTGTTGTTGTGTCTTCGGCTCACCTCTGGCATCTGAGATTGGAGATGTGGCGTTTTTCTTTGCCACCAAAGCCACAGCAGTGTCAGTGTTGGCTGCCATGCTAACTGGTAGTGATCGATGTAAGACACGTGCCAAGGATGTAATGGATCCTTATTGATCCTCATTAATCCTCATTGATCCTTATTAATCCTCATTAATCCTCATTGATCCTTATTAATCCTCATTGATCCTTATTAATCCTCATTGATCCTTATTAATCCTCATTAATCCTCATTGATCCTTATTAATCCTCATTGATTCTCATTGATCCTCACTGATCCTTATAGATTCTCATTGATCCTCATTAATCCTCATTGATCCTTATTAATCCTCATTGATCCTTATTGATCCTCACTGATCCTTATTAATCCTCATTGATCCTTATTGATCCTCATTGATCCTTATTAATCCTCATTGATTCTCATTGATCCTCACTGATCCTTATAGATTCTCATTGATCCTCATTAATCCTCATTGATCCTTATTAATCCTCATTGATCCTTATTGATCCTCACTGATCCTTATTAATCCTCATTGATTCTCATTGATCCTCACTGATCCTTATTAATCCTCATTGATCCTCATTAATCCTCATTGACCCTTATTGATCCTCATTGAACCTTATTGATCCTTATTGATTAGGACCGGTTGGAACACCTCAGACAGCAGTGTGGTCCTCATGTCACCGCCGTCGCCAAAGACTCTGTGGAGGGAATCTGCTCCAAAATCTACCAGCTGTCTGCAGAGTACAGCCGCCGCCTGAGACACACACACCTGAGCCTGCTGCAGGACCCCCCCACAGGTGCGCGCGCCACACACACACACACACACACCAACAGGGAGCATAGTGAACTGTGTGTGTTACTAATGTGTGTCGTTTTTGTGTTGTTGTGTGTGTTCAGAGGCGTGCGCGTCCCCCCAGCAGTCGCGGCTGGTCTACTGTTACCCAGTGCGTCTGGCGCTCCCCTCGCCGCCGCTCCCTCGAGTGGAGCTGCACTTTGAGAACGACATGGCCTGTCTGCGCTTCAGAGGAGAGATGGTCAAGGTCAACAGAGGTCACTTCAGCAAACTGGTCAGTCCTCACAACAGTACTACTAATGTTACCATGGCAACAGAAAGGTCGCACTCTGAACGTGTTGAGGTCACCTGACACAAGCTGTCAGCATGTTAATGAGAGTCAGACAGGAAAAAACGAGATGGTGATGATGATGGCGATAATGGTGATGATGATTATGATGGTGATGATGATGACGGTGATGATGATGTGATGGTGATGATGATGCCGATGATGATAACGATGGTGATGGTGATGGTGATGATGGTGATGGTGATGATAACGATGGTGATGATGATGCTGATGATGATAACGATGGTGATGGTGATGATGATGACGGTGATGGTGATGATGATGCTGATGATGATAACGATGGTGATGATGATGCTGATGATGATAACGATGATGATAACAATGATGATGGTGATAATGGTGAAGATGGTGATGATGATGATAACGATGATGGTGATGATGATAATGATGATGATGATGATGCTGATAACGATGATGGTGATGGTGATTTTATTTTTTCATTTTTATTTATTTAAGGTTTAGTTATCAGGGACAATGCACATTAATAAAACATTAAAAAAATAAATATGCCAGAATTAGCCAACATCAACAATTGATTACACAAAACACATTAACAAACTAACAGCCTCAAGCAAGCAGGACACAGACAAGAAGCACATTATAAAAAGCCATGCACAAGAAGCAACAATGATGCAAGACAATTAGTAAACTGACAGACAACATGACATGACAGATGGCATCAAAAAGCAGCGGCAGGCAGAGCAGCAAACATGGAGGAAATTTCAGCACTAAAATTTAATGTTGAAGGCTTTGACCACTAATCAACCACTTTTTAAATAAAAGTTTAAAAGAACCATAATTTGATAGATTTCTAATGTGAGTCAGGATGGAGTTCCACTCACGAGCAGCCCTGATTGAAACTGCAGACTGGCTAAAAGCACCACACCGTCTCCTCTAGCTGCACTCCGTGTGGATGTTGATGCCATTTTTATAAACTGGCTCAATACAGGAGGAGCAAGTCCATGTATGATTTTGTACATAAGACAGGAGTGTGAATACTTAATCAGGATGATATTCGCTACCAGGGGGGTGTGGAGCTCCAGGACCTGTCCCATGATCCTTTCTGTCTGTGTGTCCAGGAGCTGCTGTACAGGTACAGCTGTATAGACGACCCTCGCTTTGAGAAGTTCCTGTCCAGAGTCTGGTGCCTCCTCAAGAGATACCAGGTCAGCTGACTTTCTGTCATCCAATCAGGGCTCACCTGATCACACCTGACAGTCTGTGTTTCAGAACCACTCAGGTAACTGCTGAGTTAACCAGGTGTGTGCGTGTGTCCAGGTGATGTTTGGCAGCGGAGCCAATGAGGGGACGGGTCTGCAGGGGGCGCTGCCGGTGTCAGTGTTCGAGGCCTTGATCCGACAGTTTGGAGTTTCCTTCGAGTGCTTCGCCTCGCCGCTCAATTGCTACTTCAAACAGTTCTGCTCCGCCTTCCCCGACATTGACGGCTTCTTTGGATCCAGAGGGTGAGACACCTCCATACTGTCTGTGTCCGTCTGTCTCTCTGTCTCTGTCTGCGGTCAAACTGTCTTTATGTTGCTGTCACATTAAAAATCATGTCCATAATATTTACCTGTATGTATTATTAATAATCCTCTGTGTGTATGTGTGTGTGTGTTTGTTTTCAGGCCCTTCCTGTCTTTCTGTCCCGTCAGCGGCTCGTTTGAAGCCAACCCTCCATTTTGTGAAGAGTTGATGGACACCATGGTGACGCACTTTGAGGTCTGTCGTGTGGGCTGTGTACTAGGGCTGCTTGATTGAGGAAAAATCATAATCACAATTATTTTGATCAAAATTGAAATTACGATCATGCAAACGATTATGCGGCACACGTGATGATTTATATTGTTTACAGACATCATGTCATTTCTGTCTCTCCATAATGGCGCATTTACAATTCTCCTCTGCTCTCTGTGTTGTGCACGCAGAGTCCGGCCCTGATACGCACATTGTGCATGCGCGTCTTCTGTAGAAACCGTAATCGCAATCATCAGATGATTAATTGCACAGCCTTATGCCCTCTATACACTGTGCGATTTTAGCAGTCTTATAGACCATTGCATGGTACAACATCAAGTTTGATATGTGCAGATTGTACGATGGCCGTTTACAACTGAATTGCAGGTTACATCAATATGCAACGTCATCAGCGTGCACCGCATCAGCTTACGTCATCCCTCTGCGCCACCATAGGTAGCTTGCTCACCTGGAAGTTGCAGTTCCTTCCATGCAGCGTCTTTTTCTGGCGGTCATGATAGCAGCTGGAGGAAACATCAAATTAACAAGGCTTCTGCTGCCACAGCTCCACTAAACTTTCCTCTTTCTGGGAGTTCCACAGACTTCACGGTGACCATTGCGTCATTTCGTGCTGCATTTCTTTTGGTTGATTAGTAGATGTAGGTCATAGCAGCTGTCACGCAGTGAGATAGACAGAATTATATCTCAGGTTTTCTTTGGTCACAAGACAATGACAACGGCCGTCCTTGAACCTGTCTCACAGTGTAACCTAAGGCCACCATTTTAGAGCCACGACCAAAGATATCGCCACATTTCTCCCACTGTGGTCATTTTTCGTCTAACCCATGGGCTGTACGGGTCTAACCAGTACTGCACTGGTCAGACCCATGAGCTGTCCGAGTGTAACTCTTGGGTTGTACGGGTCTAACCAGTACTGCACTGGTCTAACTCTGGCTGTACTGGTCTAAATGGGGCTGCAGGGGTGTAAACTGGGCTGTACAGGTGTGTGCTGGTCTATTAAATGCAGGTCTACATTTTGTGATCTTTTTCCGTCTGCCAGGAGCTGTTGGACAAGTCCTCTGAGCCTCTGTCCTTCATCGTCTTTGTCCCTGAGTGGCGTGACCCTGTGACCCCGGCTCTGACCCGCATGGAGGGAAGTCGATTCCTCCGTCACCAGCTGAGTGTCCCCGCCTACGAACACGAGTATCGCTCTGGGAGCCAGCACATCTGCAAGAGGTACTAATACTACACCAACACAACACTGATACTACTTGTATAGTGCCTTTCTAGTCATCCAACCAATCAAAACTCTTGTGACACTACGAGTCAGTCCATGAGTCACATTCACCCATTGACACACACATTCATGCATTGGTTGCTACTCAGTTTTTAACACACACAGCTATGGAAACATCATTGGAAGCAATTTAGGGTTCAGTATCTTCCTCAAGGATACTTCCACATGCAGACTGGGGATCGAACCGTCACACCGCCACAGCAGCCCCACTGAAACTACACTGATAATACACTGATAATACACTGGCAATACACTGGCACTACACTGATAATACACTGGCACTACGCTGACACTACACTGTAACTACACTGATAATACACTGGCACTACACTGACACTACACTAAAACTACACTGATAATACACTGACACTACACTGACACTACACTGTAACTACACTGATAATACATTGGCACTACACTGATAATACACTGACACTACACTGATAATTCACTGGCACTACACTGATAATTCGCTGGCACTACACTGATAATTCGCTGGCACTACACTGATAATACGCTGGCACTACACTGACACTACACTGATAATACACTGGCACCACACTGATACTACACTGGCACTACACTGATAATACACTGACACTACATTGATAATACACTGGCACCACACTGATACTACACTGACACTACACTGATACTACACTGGCACTACACTGATAATACATTGGCACCACACTGATACTACACTGATAATACGTTGGCACCACACTGATACTACACTGACACTACACTGATACTACACTGGCACTACACTGACACTACACTGATAATACACTGGCACCACACTGATACTACACTGGCACTACACTGATAATACACTGACACTACACTGATAATACACTGGCACCACACTGATACTACACTGGCACTACACTGATAATACACTGACACTACACTGATAATAAACTGGCACCACACTGATACTACACTGGCACTACACTGATAATACACTGACACTACACTGATAATACACTGGCACTACACTGATAATACATTGGCACCACACTGATACTACACTGATACTACACTGACACTACACTGATACTACACTGATAATACACTGACACTACACTGATACTACACTGGCACTACACTGACACTACACTGATACTACACTGATAGTACACTGACACTACACTGGCACTACACTGATATCTGCTACAGTACTGTGCTGATAAGAACAGCACAGTATTTTTACTTTGCAGTAGTACTCCACAGCACTGAAGTAGTCAGTCAGTCCTGCAGTAATACTCGTCAGTACTGCAGCAATACCTGTCAATGCTACAGAAGTACTCTTCAGTGCTACCGTGGTACTTCTCAGTGCTACAGTAGTACTCCTCAGTGCTACAGCAGTACTCCTCAGTACTACAGCAACCTGTGTATCTGTGTTTTTCAGAGATGAGATGTATTACCGGGCCGTCCATGGTACTGCGGTACTCTTCCTTCAGAATGATGCTGGTTTTGTGAAGTGGGCGCCGACTCCAGAACGTGTGGCAGAATTGATGGCAGCGTACCGCCCTTCCCCCTCCCGCCCCTCCTCCATGTCCTCCCCTGGCCCCGCCCACACCACACCTGGAGACAGAGACTCCACCCCCAAGCCCGCTGATAGGACGCAGAGTGCTGTGATGTCACCGGCAGGCCATGACGATAACAATAACAACAACAGTAGCAGCAGCAGCAGTAGCAGTCCACGAGACAAGATGGCCGCTGTGTAGAGGGGTGAGGCTGGTTGTGTGACCCTCAGCTGTTTAAAGTTTCTCTGTTTTTCAGTGTTAGTTTGTTTGTCGTCTCGTCTGTTGAGATTGTCCCTCACCAGCACCTGTAGCACACCCTCAGCTTCTGTCAACATACCCACAATGCCGTTCAGCTGCAGCCAGCAGGGGGTGGGACCACAGTTAATCCTTTCTGTTAGCCTTCACCGTCCCCCCTCACATTGACTCCTCTTGATTGGTGGAAGCTCTGACATCACAGCGTTTGGAGCTTCCTTTTCACCTGCAGCTGATTCATGTCCAGGTGTGACTGCTCCTGTTGCGTAGCAACAAGCACCACAGCCAATAAGAAGAGGAGTTGATCAGCGAGCAGCAACATTGAAGCTCCAGCAATAAAAACTTTTCCTTTACCTGTGATGTCGTCTGTGATGTCACTGGAGGACTTCTGATTGGTCCCCACACCGACGGGGCTCGGTGATTGGTTGACAAGGCAGCTATCGTTTCTATTTGACCCGTCTTTCTCTATTGATTTGGCCAGGCCCCGCCTCCTCGGGATGGCCTGGCCAATCAGTGTGCGTCCTTCAGAGGAGGAACCTGCTCAGTCTGCGGTGTATCGTGGGAAACTGAGTCTTCTGCAGGCGCTCGCAGTCACATCATATTTACTGGTGGAGGGGGCAGAGCCAGACTGGGACTTAAACTGGGGACTGGGATTCAGGACTGGGATTCAGACTATGACTCAGACTGGGACTCACATCGGGATTCAGGGCTGGGATTCAGACTGGGACTCGGGAGTGGTTTACAGGACTGGGATTCAGACTGGGACTCAGGACTGAGACTCAGGACTTGGACTCAGGACTGGTCGGGGAGGACAGGTGTCTCCTGCGAGGTCCCATCAGACTTCCTGTGGTGTCATTGTTAAACAGGAAGTGATCAGAGATGACAGTCAGGTGTTTGGACAGGTGTGTTGGGCAGTGGGCGGAGCTTCTTACCCATGTCGTTTTTCATGTTAAAACTTTTTCTAAACTTAAAAAACGAAGGAAAAAAACCAACTTCTGAAACTTTTACTTCTTTTTATTTTTTTATTTTTCCATAAAGTGACTTCATTGAGTCAAACTCAGTTTGAGTTTCTTTGGTGAACATGAAGTGGACTCAGTGTCCAGCCGCCTATCCACCTGTCTGTCTGTTCTGTGATTGGCTGATGAGTGGTCCAATGGGGCGTGTCTCTGTGTGTAGATAATGTACAGTTAAACTGAAATGAAGTCTGTTGTTATTTTTTCTTCATCTGCTGTTTAACGGATTCAAAAAAGAAATGTTTGGTTTAATTTAACCTTTTTTAAGAAGAGACGTGTTTGATTCTTCACATTGTTTGTTTCTGACTAAACCAAAGTGTTATTAAGAAAATCTATATCCGCTGTGTTTAAAGGTCAAAGTGTGAACGCCTCCACCCAGCAGGAAACTCCACCTCCTTTTTATAATCTTCTCTTTTCATTAACTATTTGTTTTTTATTCTTTCTGTTGTGCATGAAACATGTTTGTGTTCATCCGGCCGAGTCTTTGTCGCTGCGTCTTCGTCACTGCATCTTCGTCGCTGCATCTTCGTCGCTGCATCTTTGTTGCCAAGTCTTCCTCGCTGTGTCTTCGTCGCCGTGTCACCCGCACTGTTGCTTCAGTTTTTTCATTTTCTTTAAAGGAGCAGTCCAACATTTTGGGATGTTATGTTCACATTTAATCCGAAAGGGTTCTTCCAGTCTTTATGCTAAGCTAGGCTAATGTTGGACTGTCCCTTTAATGTCGGTGTGAAGCCAGAATCACTTTGGTGTTCCTGTGAAACTGCGTTCCAGGGACCAAAGAAAACAAACTGAGGGACCCGTCGTTAAAGACGTCTCACAGTTTGGACAGAACGTGTTCCTGATAATTGGACAAACGGTTTTATGCTCGTTACGTCTCATCAAATTAAGAAAAGTCAAGCTGTGATTCTCAGAGAATAAAATCTGGATCAGTCCAGGACACACAAAGAGCTTAATTAAAACTGCTCCACCACGTTTGTCTGGAACTTTGTTTTTGATCCTTCTGATTTCTGTCCGGTGTTTTTAAGTGAAGAGAAAAAAAAGATTGCCTGTTGTCATGGTAACGAGGAGAACCTCAGTGATTTTAATAACTACAGATTTTTGTCTCAGAATTACAAAAACAGTTGGAATGATTCTGAAGTACAGAGCCGACATAGCTCCTCCAGACTTCTCAGCTTCCAGCGTCTCATCACTGAAAACATTTAACACTCAAGTCAGAGTGATGCTGCAGAGCAAGTGACGCAGAGCGTATGATGCCGCGGAGTGACGCTGCTGAGCAGCGACGCAGAATCGGCCATGTTTGTGGTGGGGTCCTCACAGCTGGAGAATGTAAATACAGTCTGTCCTTCATCCTGCCTGCAGACAAACTGCAGCATCACTCTCCCAGTAAAAATATATCCAACCAGTCTCACAGTGTCCACCTGGTCTCTGTCTCACTGGAACATTCACACACCTGCAGACACACAGGAAATGTCTCCGACACACAAAGATTCAGTCCATGAACATGTCATCATCTGATCTTTTCATGACAGCAGAATATATACAAACATCAGTATTTGAAGAAGAGCAAAATAAAACTTACTACGCCTGTTTAATGAAGCTCTGTTACACCTGTGTGTATTATAGACCTATAATAAGTGTCGTGCACCAAGTGGTGCCCAGCCCATATGAGCTTACAAGACACTAAACAAAACAACAGCCTGGGTGGCCACGTGACAGATCAATAACAAGAAGTCCACAAAAGGAAAAGCAAGCATTTCAGAAC
Source organism: Epinephelus awoara (assembly GCA_035609425.1). NCBI lineage: Eukaryota > Metazoa > Chordata > Actinopteri > Perciformes > Serranidae > Epinephelus > Epinephelus awoara. The sequence continues at coordinate 48,329,886 of CM069296.1, read as the reverse complement.
AGCCAAATTCCATAACAGAAGCATCTTATTATGTTGGGTACAACGTTCTCTGCCTTAAGTGCCAAACGTTCTATAAAACTTGCCAAGGCAAAGGTCTCCTCATCAAAAAGCCATCGCAACATCTCACCTTTGGACAACCAAAATAAATCAGGATTTTTTTCAAACAGATAGTTTCTTAAATCACAGTATAATGGGCAATGAAACAGAAAATGATATTAATCTTCAACAACATCAAGATCACATAGAACACATATACGTTGCTCCTCCAGGATACCTTTATATCTGCCCACTTCAATAGCCAGAGGAAGTGTACCAGTTCTTAACTGGGCACAAAGGGACCTCTGTCCCCTCTTCAAATCAAAAGTTACATAATGTTCTGTATGGAACCCCACTTTGATTTGAACGTAGTTTCTGAGCTTTGGTTTGGACCAGACCTCATTTTTCCATTGTTCATTGTGAATCTGCAAATTGTTCCTAAATATATCATTTAAATAAGAAAACAAAAACAATAACAATCAATCAATTTTATTTAAAAAGCCCAATATCGCAAATCACAATTTGCCTCACAGGGCTTTACAGCATACGACATCCCTCTGTCAGGTGATCAGGAAAAACTCCCCAAAAAAACCCTTTACCGGGAAAAAAATGGTAGAAAGCTCAGGAAGAGCAACTGAGAAGGGATCCCTCTTCCAGGACGGACAGACGTGCAGTAGATGTCATACAGAACAGATCAACACAATAAATTAACAGTAATCCATATGACACAATGAGACAGAAGGAGAGAGAGAGAGAGAGACAGAAAGAGAGACAGAGACAGACAGACAGACAGAGAGAGATGCAGGACAGACGGTAATGAGAGTAGCTTACAACAATGTTAATGAAAGTAATACTATTATAATTATAGTTCTGGTTACTGTGGTATAATATGTTGAAAGTATATATTAATATCTGATAATCTGACAATAATCATATGTGTATAATAACAGTAGAAGTATGACTAATGACTAATGATGGCAGCAGCAGCACCAGGAGGCATCTGGCAGGACCACGGCAGCAGCACAACCACACACGTCACACTATCCAGGCACCGCTGCAATACGAGTTAACCTGAGAGACAGTGGAGCACAAAGGCTCCGGAGAAGAAGCCGAGTTAGTGACATGCAGTGATAGGACACGAGAGAGAGAGAGAGAAGGTGCCTGGTGTATTATAGGGGGTCGGGGAAAAAACGGTAGAAACCTCGGGAAGAGCAACTGAGGAGGGATCCCTCTTCCAGGACGGACAGACGTGCAATAGATGTCGTACAGAACAGATCAACATAAGAAATTAACAGTAATCCGTATGACACAATGAGACAGAAAGAGAGAGAGAGAGAGAAGGTGCCCGGTGTATTATAGGTGGTCCTCTGGCAGACTAGGCCTAAATCAGCCTAACTAGGGGCTGGTACAAGGCAAGCCTGAGCCAGCCCTAACTATAAGCTTTATCAAAGAGGAGAGTCTTAAGTCTAGTCTTAAATGTGGAGATGGTGTCAGCCTCCTGGACCGCAACAGGAAGATGAGAATTAGAAGACAGATCTTGATCAAATGTTACTCCGAGGTTTCTTACGGTAGTGGTAGAGGCCAGAGCAATGCCATCTAGAGAAACTATGTCATCAGATAAAGAGTCTCTGAATTGTTTGGGGTCAAGAACAGTAACTTCAGTTTTGTCTGAATTTAACATCAGGAAATTGGTGCTAATCCAGGTTTTTATGTCTTTAAAACAATTATGAAGTTTAGTTAATTGATTACTTTATTCTGGCTTCATAGATAAATACAACTGTGTATCATCCACATAACAATGGAAATTTATAGAGTGATTTCTAATGATGTTACCTAAAGGAAGCATATATAGAGTAAATAGGATTGGCCCGAGCACAGAACCTTGCGGAACTCCAAAACAAACTTTAGTATTTAGAGATGATTATTATGGAGAAAATCACACAGCTGGTCTGCGACTACTTTCTCAAGGATCTTTGAAAGAAAGGGAAGATTAGATATTGGTCTATAGTTGGCTAACACCTCTGGATCCAGGGTGGGCTTTTTTAGGAGAGGTTTAATTACAGCTACCTTAAAAGACTGTGGTACATAGCCTGTTAATAAGGATATATTGATCATGTCTAATAAATGAGTGTTAACCAAAGGTAAGACCTTCTTGAGTAGCCTAGTTGGGATGGGGTCCAAGAGCCACGTTGATGATTTAGATGAAGAAATCACTGCGGTCAGTTCTTGAAGAGAAATCGGGGAGAAGCAATCTAAATTATAGCTGCTGCACAGCGATGGGTCGGGTCTGGGCATTTTTAGGCAATTCTGAGCAACAAGCAGAAGAATTGGAAGACATTTAGGAATTTAGCAACACAATCTGCCTTTTGCATCAGCTGAGGCTTGAACTCACAGCCTCTGAGATTAAGAATCAATTTCTATCTCACAGAGCTAATTAGTCAGTGACAATTAATGTGTAGCTTCACAAACTGACTAAGCCAGATGTGCGGGTTTCGCAGCCGTCCATGCATGGAAAAGCAGATTTCAAACCACTGTAAAAAATTCAGTTATAGACAGCATGGAGATGTTGGTAATTTATTTTAACAATGATTGATTTGCTCCATAAGCGAAAAACTGATGTTTAAAATTGCCATTTTTACATCGACTCCAATTGTTCACATTAGAGCAAAATTCAAAATGCTGTCAAAAATTCAGTTTTTGAGATAAAATTCTGAAGTTTGCCACACATCATCTACCATGACTCTAGAATTTTGTCATTTTTTTCATGAACGTTGAAGATTTATTCAGCAAGAATTTGCATGTATATGTTTACAGTACCGTTTACAGTCAAACATTTTGATGCACTGTAGGCTCAATTTTTGATAAATCAAAAATCTGAGAAACATAGTTTGTGTAGGACAGTCTGAAGATGCTCTGTAGCAAGTTTGGTGTCAGTTGAGCAAAAATTGTGGGAGGAGATAGGTTTAAGAAGTTTTACAGTTTTTGAAAAAAACAACAACTGATGAACTTCATAATTTTTAATAGGTTTAAATGTACAAAAGTTTCTCCAGTATTGGGGCCAAAGTTTGATGAAAGTTGTGAAGTTGTAGCACATATGGTTGATTTGTTATGAAGTTTTGAACTTTAGACGCTTGCTGTAGCGCCACCATCAGGACTATTGGCTTGAGTTTACAGCTGAGGATATCTGGCATGAGACTGGACCTTTGTGCAAAGTTTGGTGGGTTTTCACCCATGGGAAGTATGATTTCCTTGGAAGAAGAAAGAAGAAGAAGAAGAATACCTAGGATTACAATAGTGTTCTGGCAGCTTAGCTGCCCAGACCCTAATAAATATTAGGTCTTACAGCTGTGTTTGAGGTTAGATAGGTACTATCTGAGGACAGGAGGTCATGAATTTTGCCTCTAATAGTTAGAATTTTGTCATTAAAAAAGCTCATAAAATCATTACTGCTAAGGGCTAAAGGAATATGAGGGTTAGGGTTAGTTAATACAGAAAACAATTTTGCCCAAGGATGATTATGAGTTCTATCCCAGTTAAAAATCTTTTGGGTCAGCCTTTCCTCTGGCAAGGCGGTTCCACAACTGAACTATTTCACATCTCTGTTTCACCAGACATGACACCCATCCCGTGACCCCTTCAATAGGCCCGTTAGCAGTATATGTGCGAACCCCTAGAAAGCACCTCATGGCTTGAGTCTAAACAGCATTACTGTCAGGGCTATCTTTAAAACCCCACACACCTGCTGCATAAAATAAAACAGAGCCAACCACTGAATCATAAAGTTTTGAAAATGTCAAGAAAAACAAGGTTGAGGCACGATTTCATTTAACACATTACAGACCCTAAAGCTCTCCCTGCTGCCTGCTGACTCAATGCCAATGATTGTCTTCCATCGGAGAGGGTCATATTTTCATTCAAAACAAGACCAGGATATTTATATGAAGTAACATACTTTCAGGGCCTTAATCCAAACTGAAATATATGGTCATTCTGCTGCTCACAAGGTCATCTAAAATACATAATCTAAATTTTATCACTGTGGATGGCAAGTTGCCATTTACCACACGGTAAACTCATAATATTCAGCATTTTTTGTAAATTAATCTCATTTTCAGCAACTAAAACAATATCATCAGCATATAACAAAATTCTCAAATTCAAATCATAATAATGATAAAACACAATAATTTGTAATTCTACCTCTTTATTTTATAAACCGAACAAAATTTGTACAATGAATAATGTTTCTGATGCAGTTTGGTCAAAGTTTCAGAGACGCAGCAGGAACCACTGACTTGTTGTTGACCGTAATGTTCAAACACTTCCACAGACTCATTCAACAGTTTCCTATCTCACACTAATGAATACTGATAATAACAATGAAACCAGGGCCCTCTCTCAGAGGGCAGGCTCAACAGACTCTGATCCTGATTTCTGAGCTGAAACTCTGAGTCTGTTCAGCCTGAGGGAAGCTGGTTCACAAGCCGTTTCTCAATACTCAAGTTCGGCACTTCGGACTTGTGGACTTGGCAAGTCCACGCGAGAGTCCGGACTTCCCAAGAACGAGAGGACGGGAGTACAGTCATTTCTGCTTTTGGAACAGCAGCGAACTTGATGATGTCACCACCTCCGCTGGCCTTGGCTGTTGTGCTGTGTTGTATACATGCATTTAGAATAAAACAATAGAAACACAGCCCAGCCCTGCGTCTTTTCATAGACATTGTAAGAAATTAATATATATGTTTTTAACGTTCCAACATATATAACTGACACACAAAAACATATAAATAGCCAAAATATTTTCATAAAATGTCTTTTAAAACCTTTTCCCCGCAGCTGGCTTCTGATTACAATCAAAAGTCAAGTGCAGGGGGAAAAGTTTGTGGAAAGTTGGTGGTTATTGTGATCGTGAGCATTGGCGAGATGGAAATCAAAAATCAATAACGGATCGGAGAAGGCGTCTTGGTGCAGTATGCACTTGGTCCATGCAGAGGATGAGACGTGCGATGCTTGCATGTCTGTTCGATATGTTCATCCAGTTGTGGACAAAGTACCCAGGAATATCACAACAAAGAACAAAAACTCCGTCACAAGTAAAAGTGCTGCACACCAAATCTGACTTGAGTAAAAAATATTGTCAGCAGAATGTAGGCCTACTTAAAATTAAAAGTTCAAAGTACTCGTGATGCGAAGTGACCCAATTTCAAGTGTTGTGATCATCATATACATGAATATGTGTTGAGTATTAATTGATCAACGTAGGCTAAATGTAAACAGCATTTAAATGTTGTCATGGTAGAACTTATTTTATCACCTTTCACTGGTGCACTAGTCTGATCTATAACAACACACAGCAACTTGTAAATGTGAAACAACTACTTATAAAACAAACTATCTGAAAAGTAACTATAGCTATCAAATAAATGTAGCTTGAGTAGAATGTACAGTATTTCCCTCTAAGTAAATGGAAATACCCAAAGCACATTAAATTTGTACTTAAGTACAGTAGCTACTTGAATAAATATACTTAGTTACTGTCCATCACTGCATTTGTCTCACCATTATGCTTTCTGTCTATATTTTTATGGAGACTTGACAGATTACTTGGTTCACCTAGAAAAAACAACAGCAGTTTAATATTCAGTCTGACATTTTATTGAAGTGTTGAGTTGTAGATTGTGGTGCTGTTGAACTGTACTGGATTACACTGACAGCAGTTTCTTATTTAGTCTGTCCTCACCAATATAAATGGATCAAACAGGTCAGATGTGAAGAGGAAAAGTTTATTCAGCCACACTTAAGACATCAGGTATACAATTCATATCAGCTAATCAATATTTAAAATGCTGTTGAATAAATACTACAATAAAGACAATTAATCTTTAAATACAATAAATAAATTACAATAAATTCTTAAAATCATTTTTGAATGGTAAAAACACATAAATAAGCAAAAGAATGCAAAGAACAATAACATGTTACAACATTTAATAATATAAGAATATATCTTATACTGAGACTGAATATTGCCCATTAGACATCCCCCAAACGAATTACATTTCATATTTAACCACTGCAGAGATATCAGCCACGAATTTCAAAAGGACTACCTGAGAGAGGCTGCTCTCTGGGGCAGCCTGAGCGCTCATACACATGTTTATTATCTATGAGCGCTGACACCGCTGTCATCCAGCGGACCTCAGTCACATTCAACTGGGCTCTATATTAAAACATCGACCACGGCTCTGACATTTAAACTACGCATGAAAACACTACGTTCTGCGACAAAACAACATATCGGTAGTTATGGCTTACAATTGTGCGCCTTTCCCTCACTTGTCATTTTCCGATGATTGTTGCGAAATGCATGCTGGGATACTTGGCTGTCTGAAGTCCACACAAGTCTGCTCCGATGCATCCCCGGTGAAATGGGCGTGGCGAGAACACATCCGGGAATTTGGACTGAACTTGGCCAGATGTGAACTTTGAATTGGAACAGTACTTGGGCTGTGACTGATGACGTGTCACAAGTCCACAAGAACACAAGTCTGCACAAGAACACATATTGAGAAACGGCTTCAGTGAGCACCAACAGACATCATCAGTAGAGTGCAGATAACGTCATTCTCAGAGACAGGAAGTGGAGTTAAAAGCAGAGCCACTGATTTCATCCAAAACTGAATCAGAGATTTGAAGACATGAAAAATCAATGTGCTCCATCAGCTGATGGGAACAGCCTGCAGAGCGTGTTCAAATGTGATGTGATGTGATGAGGTCATGTGTCTAACATACAGAAACAAGTTTCTATCTTAACAGTGTTCATATATTTGAATATAATTCATTCAGCTGTGATGTGATGGAGCCCAAACACACTGGGCACAAACTCAACATCAAGCACACAGATATTAAACAGACTGGTAAAAGTTTTGTTTCTTCATTCCGTCAATATTAGGCTGAGGTTCATTTAACTGCTGTGAAATGACTTCATGTAATCTCCTTATTCTCACATGGAGCTATTATGGGATGTTGAGTCCCATCAATGAGCCAGTTACACCGCGGAGTCTTTGAATATATGAAAAGTATTCATGAGTCACTGCATCATGTATCCACGTAGATTCATTTCTTATTAACACTGACAAACCTGCACTTCTTGTTTTAAACATTATCTTTGGGCTTTTGTTTCCTTTAATGTCAGGACAGCATAACGTTATGGGGAGAGAGGGAACGACATGTAGCACAGGACAGCAGGCTGGGTTTGAACCCGCGGCTGCTCCATCCACTGAGTCACCGATGCTCCGTGGTAATTACTTTAAAAATGGATTGTGATTTATGTCCAGGGAAAACCACAACAAGGGTCAAACAGTATCTTTCATATAGACACTCCTCCAGAGATACATCCAAACAGGCTCTAATCACCTTCTCCTTACACAACAGCCTCTGAATAAACTGGGCCTCAACCTCCACCACTTCATTCACTAAAGGACACGCCATGTTTCTACTTCCTGCTACACGCTCAGACTCAGCCTGAGATGAATCAAACCTGTGACTCAGCAGGTTAGCTTCACAGACTATGTTGCCATAGTAACTGACTCAGAGTTTCATCTCAGGCTGAACAAACTCAGAGTTTCACTGATCTTTCTGAAAAAGGACCCGGATCTTTGGATCTGCAGAGAGGGTGCTTTTATTTTGAAATTAATGACCGGAAACTTTACATTAGCGGAAGAAGGACCGGGGTGTAACTTCCTGGAAACAAAGAGGTTTAGCAGTAGTCTCTGATATCAGTCCGTGTCTGTTATCGATTATCAGTTGATCAGTAAAGCTCTCTGAGCCTCCCGGTGTCTGTCAGCGCGGTGACCCACGGGAACAAACCGGAGATCAAACCTTTAACATCCGCTGCCGCTGTTAGCTTTAGCTGCTGTTAGCCTAGCCGAGCTCATCCGAACGGAGTTAACTCGGTTGGTCCCGGATCGGACTGGACCGGGTGAGCAGCGGTTCTACCATGGGAGCCCACCGCAGTGAGGGAGGCCGGGACTGGCTGGAACAGGACGGACCGGAGCAGCCGGAACAGAGCCCGGTACGAACAGCAGCTAACAGTGGCTAACGAGTTAGCTTAGCTAGCTTCTAGTCTGACTTCATTCTATCAGAGCGCGTCCTGAACAGTGTGTTGTGTTGTAACTGACGTCACTGCTGTTGACACATAAACAAAAACAACAGCTGTTTGTTTTTTAGTAAAATAAACAGAACCTTTAATGAAACACTTCGACTCAGTTTAGATGACACACTGTGACGTCATTGGTTAGACACGCTGTGACGTCATTGGTCAGACACATGGCTGCGGTTTAAAAGTCCCTATTGTGTCGCCTTTTCTACCCATTTTCCCTTGAGCTCGATGGAAAACGCCACAAGGTCGAGGGAACATGTGAAGGAGAACTCGTAAGGTGCTGCGGTGCTGAGAGAATCCGACTGCAGTTACACTGGGCCACGTAATGATGCCACGGTGGATGTTAAACGGCGTTCATAAGGTCGGGGGTTCTGAGGTCCTGACCATTAACTCGTGGGGAAAAGTGCTTTGAACACGTGACTGGAGCGGAATTTTTCGCTTGGAACGTCCTGCTTAAGCCTGAATTATGGTCGTGCGTTGAATCGACGACGTTGCTACGTGGTTGCCGTGACGCCGTCGTGAACCCTTCGAACTTCTCCGTCACTCCGTTTCGTCGCAGTGCAATTCACCGCCAGAGCGGTAGGAGGCTTCGTTCCTTTCCTGAGTGGTTATCGTCGTCTCTAGTTGATTCTTCGTTTAGCTTCCGGCTTTTCCGGTCACAGAGAAATGAACGCGGAGCACGGACAGACGGCTCCGGCCGTATCCGTATTGAACGTTGTGCATAATGGCATATATATAATGAGCCTTAACAACATCTACATCGCAATAGAAGATGTTTAAAAACGGCGGGGATGGCGGAATCTGGAAATACGGAACCGGAAATACTTTGCTACCAAGCAAACCAATCACAGCCGTGCCGGTCTGCGCTGGGTCTGCGTCACCTCGACGCGTAGTTACATTTTTGGGGAGGTGCACGTCAGGCTACACCGGGGGCTACGGCGAGCCTTCTGCGTAGCCCCGTACCCTACGACGTAGCGTCGTCGTCGATTCAACGCACGACCATAAATCAGGCTTTAGGTGTAGCAACCTGACGACCCCGAGTTGATGTGGCATGACTTTACAGCAATGGCGGCCCCCTTTGCTACCGGCGAGTCAAATTATTTTTCTTTGGTAAAAAATGAATCTCAAAGACATCTTTAAGCAAATTCTCCACTGCTACATGTAATTTGAATATTCTGTGTATAATTATACGTAGAATTAGTAACATTGCCAACACTATACGTGGATCTGCTGTGGTGAAACTACAGTGTTCTGAAGATGGACTACAAAAAGTGCATCTTAGATAGTGCGCCCCTTATGTTCTCACCGTGTTGATTCATGCAGAATATATAAACGTGGACATCACGTTGAGAGATTTTGTTTAATTACTAAGGAGCAAAGTAAATTAAACAAGGAATATAGGCTGACAGGCACTAGGGCTGTACCCAAATATTCAGATATTCGAATATTGGTTTCTATGGGTAGGTATTCGTTATGAAAATTTGGTATTCGATATTCATTTTTTTATTTACTTTTTTTTTTGGTGCTAAATGTAGTCTTTTTGTTGTTGGTAAATGTAGGTTATCGATAAAAATCAAAACTTTTAAATTGCGTTGTTAAAAATGTGAAAATATAGTATCGCCTACCAACGGAGCTTGTGTGCACAGCATGCTTGAGCGCATCTGTCTGAGGCTGTGGATCAATGTCAAGTTTTACCACTTTATCACTATTCCCTCTAACTTGTAGCTGTTTTTTCGTTATCTTTTGAATTATGGAACCGTTTTTGTCAACGTTTGTTTCCCCCATTTTGTACAATAAATTATTGTTTAAAGTTTCCACAAGTTTCTTTTGGAGTGCGTGACACAAGTGTGTTTTGAAAACGACCGCAGACTGTCACCTGCTCAACGCATCAGTAGGGGAGATCCGGGTCGATTGTAGCACTTTTTGTTTTTCCACCATTCTACATAAAAAAATAACAACTCAGCTTGCCAATATTTGTATGCAAGCAACCTACATGTGTCCTCCCTCAATACAAACAGCAGCGAAGTTCCGCGGATTAATATCTCGAGCGTGATCAGGCTGAAAGTGGAAGGTGCGCAGTGATACATTCGCCCCGCACACGAGGGACAATTGTAGCGTTGGAGCGGGTCACTTGTAGCAGTCGTCGAAAAAGACAAAAAACATTAAGTTAACACATTTTTCTGGCATATACTTCTCAGTTTTACTTTTATTGCTGTTTAAACTTATACTAGGATGCCCATTAACATCAGGCAAAGGGACTGTCAACTAAAAAGTAGCCTTTCAGCAAACGGGTACGTTCACATTCGTCACCTGTTGTCAAACGTTTGTTAAATGTGACGGACCTGAAGATGATGCAGAGCACATGATGATTTTTAATCACATTTTTAACCACACATTAACTATATTTATATAGTCCTACTTATGATTTTTAATATTTAACTTATTTTTTAAACATTTTAGAATTGTATTTATGTAAATCATGAACTGTAACATTGTTTTTTAACTCATTTTTTTAACCATGAACTCAATTAGCCTGTTAGATCTATTTATATCATGAATTTAAATTTTTAACTTTCTTTATTGAATGTATATTAACCATGAACTGTAACTAATGTATTGTTTTTTATTACCATGAACTTTGTTTATTGTTATTGTATTAATTTTGTTCATAGCCATGTAGTATCTGGCTGCATCCCTAATAGACTGGCCCTCCAACACAGCCTGCCAGGCTCTATCATACAGGTCTGGGTCTATCTGAGCCCTGGCTGTCTTCCTCACTCTGATCCTGGGCATTTCCTGTAAGCATAATGTCAAAAAACATGTATAATCAACAAGTTAAGGCCCTGTGCTACAACCGTCCCTCCCCTGTCTCCCTGCATTTTAGGCAGGATAACAGAAAAACTAAGCAAGCTTGCTAAATGAATGAATTGCTCATGTTAAGTCTACAGATGGGTCTAACAGATGACATATGTTTGCAGTGTTGTATAAATAAACTATTTGACAAAATGGAAAAACACCTTCGGTGTCGATATTTTACTTATGGATTTGAAAATGAGTATTTCGCTGATAACTCCGGGAAAACGAGTCGGAATGGAGTGATTCTCCGTACCGGATGTTGTCACCGGAAGACGATCGCGTGTTCCAACTTTCACATTCCAGAGATGCGTGTAACACGAATAAGGGCCCGTGCTACAACTGTCCCCCTGCTACAATCGACCCGGATCTCCCCTACCTTCGGATGCCATGACAGTAATAGATTATATATTAATAGATTATAATAATAATGTCAAAATATCATTTACAGAGCCATTTAACAGACGATCACTGCTGCCCGACCCACAGGTCCATTTGCGGGTCCCGTGGGTTACGAGTCGACCCGCGCATCACTACTCAGCTCAGTCTCTAAGGCTGTACACAACAGTAAGGCTATAGACATTATAGTCTATTCAGGCCGGCAGGACCAGCAGCAGCATATTAAAAAATGGCATTTGGGACAGCCCTAACAGCCACAAACTGAAACGAAATGGTCACATTGAAAATACTTGCTCACACTCACCCATCTGAATCCAAGTAATTAAAGAAATCAATTGTATTACTGGGGCGTTGGTAGCGTAGTGGATAGTGCCGGCGCCCCATGTACAGAGGCATCGCCTCGTTGCAGCGGCTGCGGGTTCGAATCTGGCTCGCGGCCCTTTGCCGCATGTCAGTCCCCACTCTCTCTCTGTCACCCCATTTCACTCTCTGTCCTGTCAATAAAGGCAAAAAGCCCATAAAAATAATCTATAATTAATGATATTACTAAAGGCGGGCAATACAACAATGCTTAAATGAATAAATGACTGATGCAAACTGAGCATATGTTACGGGTGCTAGGGATGTCCCGATCACATTTTTTTTTTTTGCATCCAATCCAATACCGAGTCCGAGCCGATACTTTGCAAAGCATTAAGAAAGAAAAAAAAAAGAATGCATCCAAGTTGTCCCGTAAGGTTTATCTTGGCTGTGATCTTTTTGGCTTTGTGGTCCTAGGGAAATTTCTCTTTCCTTTTCAAAGCCTCCGCCAATGTAGGTTGGTTCTGTGGCTTTTTACTTGCTGCCTCGAACTCGGCATGCTGTGATGGATGTTTCCTTTTCAGATGGCGTATCAAATTGGTTGTGTTGAAATAAGCTGTCTTTTCCCCCTCACTAAATACTAGACTTGCACATTTTACAAGTGGCTGTTGTACTGCCTTTGTCTTTCAATGTATAAAAGTTCCATATTGCTGATGTTTTGCTAGCGTTACTAGCTACCCATCATGAATGATTTTTTGACTAAGTTTGTTCTTGCTTGAGGGACCCTGTATCTACAGCTTGAAGGAAGGAGTTGAAATGAGTTGTGGAGCGGATGTGAAGTGTCGTGTATGATGGTGGTGGCTTTCTGTCTGACTGCCTGTATGTAGTTCAGTGAGGCAGTCTGATAAGGTGTTTATGTTGACTGTGTTAAAAGCTGAGGAGAAGTCCATGAACAAAATCCTGGAACATGACTGAGAGTGGTCCATGTTTTTAGTAACAGTGTCCAGAAGTGTCAGGCAGGCGTTTTCCACCTAGGGCTGTGATAATAACCGCATCACTGCAGTAATGCGGTCACGTGATGGCTACCGCAGTGAAGAGGTCATCACCGCACAAAAAATAAATTAAAAAAAAGCTGATTCATCATTGTGGTGGATGTGGTTCCCAAACCATATGTTAAAAGAATACTCCGACGACTTGGGAGTTATGCCCTTTTGCTATCATTTTCATATTGAGACAACATGATGGATATCGTTTTTGTGTCTGTACGTCCAGTGGCTGGGTCTCAGCGGTTAGCATTGGGGTCAGTACGTCCAGTATGTCGCTGTGATCCGCGGAGGGATACACCGGTGAGCAGGCACAGACATAGCCTGTAAACAAAACTCAGCTGTTTATTTAGCCTAGCGATATCTTTGGACTATAGTAGCTGCAATGGACGACTTTGAACGCAGTTTTGAAGTTTCTTGTAGCGGACACAGATCCAGAGCCATACCTGTTTGAGCTGGAGTACACAGATGAGGAACAACAGGTGTTGGATGTTGAGTGGGCGAGAAGAGAGGCTGAATCCTCCAAGGCAGCGGAACAGCAACGGGCCGAGGGGAGACGGAGGTCAGGGGAGGACTGGTGGTGTAGCTGCGGGGCTAGCTAACATATTCCTACGGAGATGGAATCATTTTGCTGCACAGGAACTGTTGGACAGCTTTCAGTCGAGTGAGTAATATCGTCCGTGTTGTGTCTTTGTTTGCTTTTACCGAGTGACCTAGTGTACCTGTCCCAGAGCCAGCTGCAGCTGTTGCTCACCGGTGTATCCCTCTGCGCAGGGCGTAAACACACTGTAATTCATGTATCAAACCTCTTCTAAAACGACTAAAACGGACTCTCGTTTTTTGAATTAATGTTTAAACACGTTTATTTTAAATGCAGGTGCAGAAATGCCAGCTTCAGGGTTTCTGTAACGTTTATTTGTTCACTTTTACTGTAAGCAACGATATCCATCATGTTGTCTCAATATGAAAATGATAGGGAAAGGGCATAACTCCCAAATCGTCTAAGTATTCTTTTAAGTCGCCAGTTTGGGCACATTTTGGATTTTTGGGGCAGCCAGTGAATTTGGATGAGGCAATGTGCTGTATTTGTCAGAAAGAAGTATCAGTTTCTCAAGGATATATGAGGCGGGGGTGGGGGGGCTGTGAGGTACGTTTCGCCGCCATACCGCGGTGATACGTCACTCTTTCACCGCTGTGAGAAAAAATATATACCGTCACAGCCCTACTTCCACCCCTCGCTTTGCTTTATATGCAACTGGAGTGGGTCCAGTTTGTCTTAAACTGAGGAGGTCAGAAGGTCACATATCACCCATTCCATGCAGTTCCAAAGAACAGATGTCAGTGCCACTGGTCTATAATCTTTGGGGACCATAGCTTTTGTGCTCTTAGGTATTGGAATGATGGTGGATTCTTTCCACATATGAGGAACAGAACCAGAGTCCAAAAGCAGCTGGAAGAACTGGGCCATGACATCCCAGAGTTGAGTGGCACATTCCCTCAGAATTCGATCGTTTAGGTTGTCTGGGCCTGATGATTTCCTTGGGTTCACTCTGGACAGAAAGTGGACCACTTTATTTTTCTCAACTGTGACTGATGTGTGGGGGGCTTGGAGTGCTGGGGGTCTCATCTCTCAACGGGTACCGAGTGTTATCGAACCTGCTGTAGAAGAGGTGGGGTCAGGGCCAGGCCTCCGACATTCCCTGTTGTAAATTTCCCCTCCACTTTGTTGTAGTGGGTTTTTGCTCCCCCGATTTCTGTCTGAACTCTTTCTCTAACTCATTTACTTTTTGCCTGTCACCATTCAAAAAGGCCAGTTTCTTTTTATTTAGGCATGTTTTCAGGTCTTTTGTAACCCAAGGTTTGTTGTTGGGGTACAGTCTAACCTGCTTAGATGGAATGACTTAATCAGCACAAAAAGTCAGATAGGAGGAGACGACACGCAGCCAAGGACCGCAGGCTGGAATTTAACCCACATTCCTTACGAAATTGATAACCTAACAGTCTTTCCACAGAATCCCTCGCTATCGGATCATTATTTGATTACTTTGATTTCTTTTTACTCGATTAAACGCCACTCAGCAACAGTTACTATACCAGATGTTTATCAGATAGTGCTGTCGCAAAATTTAAGGAAATGATTACTCCGTCGTTAAATTCAATACCAAATCCTTCAGTAACAGAGGTTTCCCGCACCGACTTTAACCTCTCCCGAATTGATCAATTTGTTGATAGCACCGTAAGCTCGCTGCGAACAACACTTGACTCTGCAGCTCCTCCTAAAAAGAAGTTAACAAAACAAAGAAAGTTCACTCCTTGGTATAACTCTCAAACCCGTAAATTAAAGCAAATATCGCGAAAGCTTGAAAGGAATTGGCGATTAACCAAACTGGAAGAATCTCGTGTTATCTGGGCAGACAGTCTCAAAACTTATAAGAGAGGCCTCCGCAATGCCAGAGCAAACTATTACTCAGCTTTAATAGAAGAAAACAAGAATAAGCCCAGGTTTCTTTGCAGCACTGTAGCCAGGCTGACTGAGAGTCAAAGCTCTATTGAGCCTTGTATTCCTTTAACCCTTAGCAGTAATGATTTTATGAGCTTCTTTAATGACAAAATTCTAACTATTAGAGGCAAAATTCATGACCTCCTGTCCTCAGATAGTGCCTATCTAACCTCAAACACAGCTGTAACACCTAATATATATTTAGATTCCTTCTCCCCAATTTCTCTTCAAGAATTGACCACAGTGATTTCTTCATCTAAATCATCAACGTGTCTCTTAGACCCCATCCCAACTAGGCTACTCAAGGAGGTCTTACCTTTAGTTAACACCCATATATTAGACATGATCAATATATCCTTATTAACAGGCTATGTACCACAGTCTTTTAAGGTAGCTGTAATTAAACCTCTACTAAAAAAGCCCACCCTGGATCCAGAGGTGTTAGCCAACCATAGACCAATATCTAATCTTACCTTTATGTCAAAGATCCTTGAGAAAGTAGTCGCAGACCAGCTGTGTGATTTTCTCCATGATAATAATTTATTTGAGGAATTACAGTCAGGATTTAGAGCGCATCATAGCACTGAGACAGCTCTAGTTAAAATTACAAATGACCTTCTGATTGCTTCAGACAAAGGACTCGTCTCTGTACTTGTTTTATTAGATCTCAGTGCAGCGTTTGACACTGTTGACCATGAAATTCTGTTACAGAGACTGGAACACTTAATTGGCCTAAAAGGTTCTGCACTAAGCTGGTTTAAATCTTATTTATCTGATCGTTTTCAATTTGTTGACGTTCATAATGAATCATCCTTACGTACTAAAGTTTGTTTTGGAGTTCCGCAAGGTTCTGTGCTCGGACCAATCCTATTTATTCTATATATGCTTCCTTTAGGTAACATCATTAGAAATCACTCTATAAATTTCCATTGTTATGCGGATGATACACAGCTGTATTTATTGATGAAGCCAGAAGAAAGTGATCAATTAACTAAACTTCATAATTGTCTTAAAGACATAAAAACCTGGATGAGCACCAATTTCCTGATGTTAAATTCAGACAAAACTGAAGTAATTGTTCTTGGCCCCAAACAACTCAGAGACTCTTTATCTGATGACATAGTTTCTCTCGATGGCATTGCTCTGGCCTCTACCACTACCGTAAGAAACCTCGGAGTAACATTTGACCAAGATTTGTCTTTTAATTCTCATTTAAAACAAACCTCACGGACTGCATATTTTCATCTGCGTAATATTGCAAAAATTAGGCCTATCTTGACCCAAAAAGATGTAGAAAAATTGGTCCATGCTTTGGTTACCTCAAGGCTGGATTACTGTAACTCTCTATTATCAGGTAGCTCTAGTAAATCATTAAAAACTCTTCAGCTAATTCAGAATGCAGCAGCACATGTACTGACAGGAATGAAGAAACTAGATCATATATCTCCTGTTTTAGCTTCTCTGCACTGGCTCCCTGTAAAATCCAGAATTGAATTTAAAATCCTACTGTTAACTTATAAAGCTCTAAATGGTCAATCAATCAATTTTATTTATAAAGCCCAATATCACAAATACAATTTGCCTCACAGGGCTTTACAGCATACGACATCCCTCTGTCCTTTAGACCCTCACAGCGGCTAAGGAAAAACTCCCCCCCCAAAAAACCCTTTACCGGGGAAAAAATGGTAGAAACCTCAGGAAGGGTTAACCCTAACTGAGGAGGGATCCCTCTTCCAGGACGGACAGACGTGCAGTAGATGTCGTACAGAACAGATCAGCATAATAAATTAACAGTAATCTGTATGACACAATGGTCAAGCTCCGTCATATCTTAGAGAGCTCATAGTGCCATATTATCCCACCAGATTTCTGCGCTCAGAGAATGCAGGGTTACTCGTGGTCCCTAAAGTCTCCAAAAGTAGATCAGGAGCCAGAGCCTTCAGCTATCAGGCTCCTCTCCTGTGGAATCATCTTCCTGTTGCGGTCCAGGAGGCAGACACCGTCTCCACATTTAAGACTAGACTTAAGACTTTCCTCTTTGATAAAGCTTATAGTTAGGGCTGGCTCAGGGTAGGTGGCGACTTTTTTCACTAACATGGCATGTCCTTTTCATAATGATCCCGTGGATGAAGGTGCAGCATTACTGCACAGAGAATTAAATATTCGTCAATTATCAATTATCTTTTTGAGCTGTACCGTTTCACGTCACAGTCCATCATCTACATACACAACCTAATCCGTCCTTACATTTGCATCATTACCAATCGTAGTCATGCTCTCTCATCCCAGCAGATATTGTGTGTTGCGCTGCCTTTCTTTGCAAATGGAAGTTTTTTGTACAATGTTGGAGTTGTTGAGCACTTGAGTAAGGCAACTGTATGCAGGGCGGTCGGTAAAGTGTGCTCGTTTCACAGGCATCTGCCTTCTTTCTGTTGGCTGAGTAAAAGTCTGTGTTAGTTTAAATAGGCTTAATTATTTAACAGAACATGATATAGATGAGAAGACATTTATGTGTGTGAAAACAGCATTATGTTGGGGATAAAGCAACTGCACAGTCAAACAGCCACTTAATATTTACTTTACAATGTAAAACGTGATCAAAATGAGGTACCCCCATGAGATTATGCCGAGGTCTTACCTGTTTGAACAATGTTTTTATATTTCAGCCTAAACTGCTGACAAGTGCGCTTCTCCCCCGTGGGATTGCACCTAAATGAAATAAATTAATAGGCTACCATTCAAGCAGTTTTCCCCTGTAATATTATTGTGATTGCAAAGGACTACATTTAAACTTATGCACTTCTTTTTGAGAACATGTGCAAACTCGCCGTATGAGCGCATTAAGATTTGTAATTCTAGTGGGGTGAAAAACGCAGCCCTCCTCTTCCCTGTTGCCATGGTGACTCGTCGAATCAGGGCTCCATTGATGCTGGCTTTTTATAGTGGTGGTGCACGCGCTTAACTCCAGGTGAAACTACTCCGAGTTGATTAAACTGATTCAGATCAGCTGTTCTGGAACCAGAAACTCAAAGTTTCCTATCTCAGAGTAGATCAACTCAGAGTTCAGGATTAGACTCAGAGTTTGTTGAACCTGTTTTGTGAAACGGACCCCTGTAAGGCAAATTGTGATTTGTGATATTGGGCTTAATAAATAAAATTGATTGATTGATAATATGTGATATATGTGGGTGGAACAGATTGTTAGATAAATGATAGAGTGTGAGGTCAAACAGTATCTTTCATATAGACACTCCATAGAGACATCCAAACAGGCTTTAATCACCTTCTCGGCAGGTTTGCTGAGTCACAGAATATGTTGCCATAGTAACTAAGAGTTACACTGAACTGGCTTTGTGAAACGGAAAACTCAGTTTCATCTCAGGCTGAACAAACTCAAAGTTTTCACTGATCCTGCTTAGCATTATACAGCTAACTGTTAGCATCATAGGGCTAAGTGTTAGCATCATATGACTAACTGTTAGCATGAAGACATTTTGACAGTTTCAGATATTAAATGTTCCTTATGTTAATTAATTGATCAATTATTTATAAGTACTGTGTGTGTGTGTGTGTGTAGAAGCCCTGGAACCTGATGATCAAACACAGACAGATTCACAGACGAGGACGACGCTCACACATGACTGTCAGGTCAGTACTACTTCAAATATATAAACATACACATGTTCTCCCTCTAGGTACTCCGACATGTTCTCCCCATGTCAGTGCGGGTTTCCTCCGGGTACTCCAACATGTTGTCCCTGTGTCAGTGCGGGTTTCCTCCAGGTGCTCTGACATGTTCTCCTTGTGTCAGTGCGGGTTTCCTCCGGGTGCTCTGACATGTTCTCCCTGTGTCAGCATGGGTTTCCTCCAGGTGCTCTGACATGTTCTCCTTGTGTCAGTGCGGGTTTCCTCCGGGTGCTCTGACATGTTCTCCCTGTGTCAGTATGGGTTTCCTCCGGGTGCTCTGACATGTTCTCCCCGTGTCAGCGTGGGTTTCCTCCAGGTGCTCCGACATGTTCTCCCTGTGTCAGCGTCGGTTTCCTCCAGGTGCTCTGACATGTTCTCCCTGTGTCAGCGTGGGTTTCCTCCAGGTGCTCCGACATGTTCTCCCTGTGTCAGCGTCGGTTTCCTCCAGGTGCTCTGACATGTTCTCCCCATGTCAGCCTGGGTTTCCTCCAGGTGCTCTGACATGTTCTCCCTGTGTCAGTGTGGGTTACCTCCGGGAGCTTCGACATATTCTCTGTGTATTAGCATGGGTTTCCTCCAGGTGCTCTGACATGTTCTCCCTGTGTCAGTGTGGGTTTTCTCCAGGTGCTCCGACATGTTCTCCCTGTGTCAGTGTGGGTTTCCTCCAGGTGCTCTGACATGTTCTCCCTGTGTCAGCGTGGGTTTCCTCCAGGTGCTCCGACATGTTCTCCCCATGTTAGCGTGGGTTACCTCCGGGAGCTCCAACATGTTCTCACAACACAAACATATAAATATATGAACACAAACATATAAATATATGAACACACAAACATAAAAATATATTAACATAAACATAAATATATGAACGCAAACATATAAATATACAGTGGTGTGAAAAAGTGTTTGCCCCCTTCCTAATTTCTTACTTTTTTGCATGTTTTCCACACTTAAATGTTTCAGATCATCAAACAAATTTAAATATAAGACAAAGATAACACAAGTAAACACAAAATGCAGTTTTTAAATGAAGGGTTTTATTAATGAGGAAGAAAAAAAATCCAAAGCTACATGGCCCTGTGTGAAAAAGTGTTTGCCCCCTAAACCTAATAACTGGTTGGGCCACCCTTAGCAGCAACTACTGCAATCAAGCGTTTGCGATAACTTGCAATGAGTCTTTTACAACGCTGTGGAGGAGTTTTGGCCCACTCATCTTTGCAGAATTGTTGTAATTCAGCCACATTGGAGGGTTTTCGAGCATGAACCGCCTTTTTAAGGTCATGCCACAGCATCTCAATAGGATTCAGGTCAGGACTTTGACTAGGCCACTAGTCTTCATTTTGTTTTTCTTCAGCCATTCAGAGGTGGACTTGCTGGTGTGTTTTGGATCATTGTCCTGCTGCAGAACCCAAGTTCGCTTCAGCTTGAGGTCACGAACAGATGGCTGGACATTCTCCTTCAGGATTTTTTGGTCGACAGCAGAATTCATGCTTCCATTTATCACAGCAAGTCTTCCAGGTCCTGAAGCAGCAAAACAGCCCCAGGCCATCACACTGCCACCACCATATTTTACTGTTGGTATGATGTTCTTTTTCTGAAATGCGGTGTTACTTTTACACCAGATGTAATGGGACACACACCTTCCAAAAAGTTCAACTTTTGTCTCGTCCGTCCACAGAGTATTTTCCCAAAAGTCTTGGGGATCATCAAGATGTTTTCCGGCAAAAATGAGACGAGCCTTAATGTTCTTTTTGCTTAGCAGTGGTTTTCGTCTTGGAACTCTGCCATGCAGGCCATTTTTGCCCGGTCTCTTTCTTATGGTGGAGTCATGAACACTGACCTTAACTGAGGCAAGTGAGGCCTGCAGTTCTTTGGATGTTGTTGTGGGGTCTTTTGTCACCTCTTGGATGAGTCATCGCTGCGCTCTTGGGGTAATTTTGGGCGGTCGGCCACTCCTGGGATGGTTCACCACTGTTCCGTGTTTTCGCCATTTGTGGATGATGGCTCTCACTGTGGTTCGCTGGAGTCCCAAAGCTTTAGAAATGGCTTTATAACCTTTTCCAGACTGATAGATTTCAATTACTTTTTTTCTCATTTGTTCCTGAATTTCTTTGGATCTCGGCATGATGTCTGTAGCTTTTGAGGATCTTTTGGTCTACTTCACTTTGTCAGGTAGGTCCTATTTAAGTGATTTCTAGATTGGGAACAGGTGTGCAGTAATCAGGCCTGGGTGTGGCTACAGAAATTGAACTCAGGTGTGATAAACCACAGTTATGTTTTTAAGGAGCTGGGGGGCAAACACTTTTTCACACAGGGCCATGTAGCTTTGGATTTTTTTCTTCCTCATTAATAAAACCCTTTATTTAAAAACTGCATTTTGTGTTTACTTGTGTTATCTTTGACTAATGTTTAAATTTGTTTGATGATCTGAAACATTTAGGTGTGACAAACATGCAAATAAGTAAGAAATCAGGAAGGGGGCAAACACTTTTTCACACCACTGTATGAACACACAAACATATAAATATATGAACACAAACATATAAATATATGAACACAAACATAAATATATGAACACAAACCTATAAATATATGAACACATACATATAAATATATGAACACATACATATAAATATATGAACACAAACATAAATATATGAACACAAACCTATAAATATATGAACACATACATATACATATATGAACACATACACATAAATATATGAACACATACATATAAATATATGAACACAAATATATGAACACACAAACATATAAGTATATGAACACATACATTTAAATATATAAATATATGAACACACACATAAATATATGAGGTTTCTACTGGTTTTTTTCCCCGTTAAAGGTTTTTTTTTGGGGGGGGAGTTTTTCCTGATCAGCTGTGAGGGTCCAAAGGACAGAGGGATGTCATATGCTGTAAAGCCCTGTGAGGCAAACTGTGATTTGTGATATTGGGCTTTATAAATAAAATTGATTGATTGATTGATTGATGAACACATACATTTAAATATATAAATGTATGAACACACACATAAATATATGAGGTTTCTACTGGTTTTTTTCCCCGTTAAAGGTTTTTTTGGGGGGGGGGGAGTTTTTCCTGATCAGCTGTGAGGGTCCAAAGGACAGAGGGATGTCATATGCTGTAAAGCCCTGTGAGGCAAACTGTGATTTGTGATATTGGGCTTTATAAATAAAATTGATTGATTGATTGATTGATTGATGAACACATACATTTAAATATATAAATGTATGAACACACAAACATATAAATATATTTATATATGTACACATAAATATAAATATATAATATATGAACATATAAATATATGAACACATAAACATAAATACATGAACACAAACATATGAACATAAATATATAAATATATGAACACAAACCTATAAATATATGAACATATAAACATAAATATATAATATATGAACATATAAATATATGAACACAGAAACACATAAACACAAATATATGAACACATACACATATAAATATATAAATATATGAACACATACACGTATAAACATAAATATATGAACACATACACATATAAACATTCATATATAAATATATGAACACATAAACATAAATATATGAACACAAACAAATATATAAACATATACATGTATAAAGATATGAACACATAAACATATAATTATATGAACACACAAACATATAAAGATGATAAGGACTCCAGTCGCAGCCTCTGAGTGTAGATTTAAATCATCCTGAAACATCATGTTTCTACAGTTTTTTAATGTGACCTGCATCAGACGCAGAGATGAGTGTCAATGACATCACAGTGACCTCATCGCTCACTACCAGACTTCCCTCCTCTCACACACACACACACACACACACACACACACACACACACACACACACACGGCAGTGGACTCACAACACTCGTTTGACAACATGGTAAAGAAAAAAAAATGTCTACAGATCTGCAGGTCATACACGAGCCAGTCGTTAAAAAAAACCCAACAACCTCACACAGACTCCAAAAATGATCACAGCAGTCTGAAGTCCTGATTTAACTGTCTCCATCAGTTACTGCACTCAGAGATTTACACATGACTGATTGATTTATTGATTTATTGATCGCCCTCAGTGAAATTGACCCACCAAAATAAACAGTGAGTGAACAGTGAGCAGGTCTGACAAACAGACTAGTTTCGCTGGGTCTTACACTGTGTGTGTGTGTGTGTGTGTGTGTGTGTGTGTGTGTGTGTGTGTGTGTGTGTGTGTAGTTACACTGATCCTCAGGTGTCCATGGACCTGTTGAGGGCGGTGCTTCAGCCCAGCTTCAACGATGACATCATGGCTGTGTTCAGGAAGTACCATAAGGTGAGGGGTCCTGCAGAGGGCATGGATGGTTTGAGTGCAGGTGTGGATACCTGCTGATAGCAGAGCTCCGCCTACTTCAGAGCAGCTTGTTTAAAGTTCTCAGTAGTTAATCATCATCATCATCATCATGAGCCCAGGTGTGTTTGAGACGGACACATTAAAAACCTATGAGGCTGTAACTCCTTCAGGTCCGTCTGTTCCTGCCGGTCCTTCACCCGTCATCTCCATTCTAAACACTGGGTAACCATGGTAACAGCGATGGTTACAGTCTCTATTGTACACACCAACATCAGTTCTGAGTCCACCTCCAGCACACGCACCGCAGGCATGTCAAGAGCCCGACCTCAGAGTTACAGGAAGTGTGATTGTCACGCAGCCGCGTCTTGTTATTCTATTTAACTTTTGATATCTCTACATAACAAAGTTAGTTATTTCTACACAACATTTGTTATCTCTACGTAAAATATGTTATTTCTACCTAACAGTTTGTTATCTCTACATGTTTGTCATCTCTACGTAATGTTTGTTATCTCTACATAACGTTTGATATCTCGACGTAACATTTGTTATCTCTACGTAACAGATTCTGATATGTCTACGTAACATTTATTTCTACGTTAACATTTGATATCTGATGTTTGTACCTGATGTACCTGATACCTGATGTTTGTTATCTCTACGTAACAAAGTTTGTTATCTCTACGAAACAACTTTTATCTCTATGTAAGTAAGTTTATCTCTGTAACTTTTGTTATCAACAAAACAAAGTTCATGATCTCTATGTTACGTTTGTTATCTCTATGCAACATTTTTTTATCTCTGTAACCAAGTTTGTTATCTCTACGTAACGCTTGTCATCTACATAACAAAGTTTGTTATCTCTACGTAACGTTTGTTATCTCTATGTAACGCTTGTTATCTACATAACAAAGTTTGTTATCTCTATATAACAGTTTTTTATCTATACGTAACATTTGTTATCTCTATGCAACAAAGTTCTTTGTCTCTACGTAACGTTTATCTCAAGATAAGAAAATAATTTGTCTGTTAAAGCACAGCTGTTCTTGGCATTAGTGGCAATTAATGTTTGTACGTCTTTCTAAACCCTATCCAATAAAAACAATGTTGGCTGGTTCCTATGATTACCAGGTGGAGGCAGTTGTGTCAGTAAAGTTCTCATGCTGTTGTTTTTGTCGCAGTTCTTTGAAAAGGCAGCAGAGAACGTGAAGGAAAATGTTGGAGACGACATTCAGACTGACCAGCTGATCAGAGAGGCCTGCAGGAACGTTCTGGAACATGTGAGTTCACTCCCTGTTGTCTGACCTGTGACCCAGCTGGTCATACGCCCACCTGTGCTCACCTGTGTCTCTGTGATGTTGTGCTTCATTTTCTGTTTCACACACTAAATGTTCAGAAACAGACACCAAATGATGTCAATGATGATGTCACTATGACATCACACCAGTTGTTCTATAGGGTTGTGCCCTCATGATCTTTGACCTCAGCCATCTGTGTCTCTGTGCGGTTACTGTGGTCTCCTCTGATGTCATCACCAGGCCAAGCAGCTGTTTCCAGAGGGGGAGGTGAAGAGGGCAGGGTCAGAGGTCGCCATCAAGGTAGGAAGTGACCAACGAGAACATCTAGAGCCTGCTGTGACCTGTTCCAGTTCTGATGTGGTTCTCTGTGTCCTGTCAGAGGTCCAGAACTGCTGATGAAGACTACATTCAGAGAGGAAGCCCCCTCCCAAAGAAGGTACCCTTACCTTTCAGGTGTTTGTTTGGCAGTCAGGTGACCAGGTTCAGGTGACGTTACTTTACCAGACATTAAGGCCCACAGTATCAGTCAGACCAGTAACCTCTGTGTGCTTCTAACTTGTGACCGACAGGTGTCAGGTGACAGACAGGTGTTCCAGGTGACTGACAGGTATGTCAGGTGACAGACAGATGTGTCAGGTGACAGACAGGTGTTCCAGGTGACCGACAGGTGTGTCAGGTGACCGACAGGTGTGTCAGGTGTTTCAGGTGACAGACTGGTGTGTCAGGTGTGACAGGTGACAGACAGGTGTGTCAGGTGACAGACAGGTGTGTCAGCTGTGACAGACAGGTTTGTCAGGTGACAGACAGGTGTGACAGGTGACAGACAAGTGTGTAATGTGTGCCAGGTAATAGACAGGTTTGTCAGGTGAAAGTTGACAGCATGGACTGTGATCATCGTGTGTCCACAGAGACGAACTCGTCCAGGTTTGGCGGTGGTTTCCTCTGATCGACCTCACACCTTCTCCACTCAGTGAGTATCTGACATCATCATCAGTATCCAGGTAGATTACAATACCTGACCCACCTGTGACCTTCCTGTCCTCAGAGTGAAGCTCAAGTCTGATCCCATCAAGAGAGAAGGACCAAAGGTGAGTCTCACACACACACACACAAACAGGTAACACAGATGGACTCACTGAAATGTTACAGCAGCTGATTTTCATCATCTGACTCATCATCAAGAAACCACCAGAGATAGTCATTCATTCATTCATCAGTCGAGTAATGACCTACTGAATAATGTGTGTGTGTGTTTCAGTGGGATCCATCCAGACTGAACGAAGGTAGCACGTTTGTTCTCGGCTCCAGAGCCAACAAGTGAGTCAGCAACATGTAAACATGGTGTAAACATCTTGTAAACATGGTGTAAATATCTTGTAAACAGTGTAAACATCTTGTGAACATCATGTAAGCATGTTGTAAACATGGTGTAAACATCATGTAAACCTCTTGTAAACATGGTGTAAACATCTTGTAAACATCATGTAAACATGATGTAAACATGGTGTAAGCATGTAAACATGGTGTTAACATCATGTAAACATCTTGTAAACATAGTGTAAACATCATGTAAACATAGTGTAAACATCTTGTGAACATCGTGTAAGCATGTTGTAAACATGGTGTAAACATCATGTAAACATGTTGTAAACATGTTGTAAACATCTTGTAAACATCTTGTAAACATAGTGTAAACATCTTGTGAACATCATGTAAACATGGTGTAAACATCATGTAAACATCTTGTAAACCTGGGGCCTGTTTCACAAAACCAGGATAAGGGATTAAGCCGGGATATCTTGGTTATCCTGGATCAATTTATCCTTGATCCAGTTTCACAAAAGCAGGATAGGGGGAAATGGGATATGTTTTGACATAAGTTACCATGGAGATTTATTCTGTGGAGCTAGCCTGCTCCAGACCAGGCTAAGTTCCAGGATCTATTTAATCTCATCCCTCATCTCAGTCAGCAGTCACCACAAACGGAAACCAATAGTTATTCCACTGCCCACTGCAGTTTGGTATCACATTCAACCAGACCCACTGTCATTATTTAAACATTTGTGAACATTAATTGCAATCATTTTAGATAAATGATGATTTTGCAATCATTAGATAATTTATAGTTTCCCATAGACTATATAAAATACACATCCCATATAAATATAAATACACATCAAAGAGTAACATGATGTTCCTTTACTGAATAAGGATAAATCAAAGCAAGTAAACCATCAGCTCCTTTCAGAACTGAAGTCACACAGTGATTCTACAAGATAGAAAGCACAGAATCAAAGTATATTATACAACACAAGAATAAATACAAATTCAAAGGTCTGTATATGATACACCCTGCATGTCTGCACACTGAAATAAATGCAGGACAAATCCATACACAACAAATGAACAGACAAATGAATGGATGCAGTAGCCTCCCTGCAAGCTTGTATACACACAGTATACAGCACAAACATCATAAGAGGCCAAATCAATTCAAACTGAATAAAAAAAACACAAAGTCCTCTGCCAATGCAGGACATATTTAACTGAAATTCACAGCATGCGTCTCTGCCACTTTAAAGCATGCATGTTAACTAAAATAATTTAACATATATTGGTCCCTGACCAGCCGACCACTGTCGTCATCAGGGAAGATGGCAGGATTGTCCCAGACCATGTGTGATGGTACTCTGGGGGCCCTCTCCTTCCTCAGGCAGGCCACATTGTGGAGGACAGCACAGGCCACAGCGATGTCACATGCCCTCAAAGGACTGACCCTTAAGTGGTGAAGACAGTGAAAGCGTGCCTTCAGGAGGCCAAAGGTCATTTCGATCCTGGCCCTTGTCCTGGCATGGGCATGATTATAGGCCTGCTGTGCTTCCTGAGGGTCTGTGTATGGTGTGAGGAGAAAAGGCCCCCAGCAACACACCGGAGAATTCACCTGTCAATACAAAATCTCATCATCACAACCTCATAAATAGAGTGATATTCTTGACACAGCCATGATGTAAAAGGTGGTTATGAATAGAGGTTGTGTGGCTCACCTTGTGATAGACGCTGATAGATTCCAGAGGTCTGAAAGACTCGGGAGTCATGGACCAAGCCGGGCCACTTTGCCACAACATTGCTGATCAGATAGTCAACACT
The DNA here is from genome assembly GCA_035609425.1 of Epinephelus awoara. Lineage (NCBI taxonomy): Eukaryota > Metazoa > Chordata > Actinopteri > Perciformes > Serranidae > Epinephelus > Epinephelus awoara. Next base: position 48,302,063 of record CM069296.1, on the reverse strand, counting down.
GCAGACCATCTGAAATTATAAGATGAAGACTATTAAACCAATCAATGCACATCACAAGCAATGCACAGTGTTCATTAATCGACAATATCAAAAAGTCATGTTCACAAAATCCCCCTCATGGGCACCTGAGGGGGATTATATATATAAACAGATATATGTATTCTCTTATGATCAATCAGCATACACACGCACGCACACAAACACACACACACACAAAATTGCATACATACAATGAAACAGCAGAGGAGCGAGGAACTAAAATAAGAGGAACTTTATTTGGGAAATTCAATTAAGTCAGTGAGCTCATCTATTTATCAAAGAGTTATACAGTCTGATGGAGTTACATTTACACAATTTCACTCACATCTACAGTCAGTTTCACTTACAATTTCAACTGATTCATAATCAGAGTACAATACGTTTCCGGAGATGTTAATTAACTATTTGGATTGTAATTGATGGTTTCAGCGGAGCAGTGAGTGTGTATTTGTGCACTACTTACACATTCAGGCGGTCTGCAATACTTTGCCACGCTTTCTCTCGTTGTTTTATAACTGCAGCGGTTTTACCTTTCTTTTTGATTTGATCTTTTACCTCTTCATAAGCCTCCACGAGGATTTCTGCCTCCGACGGGGAAAAGTACGCCGCTCTTGTTTCCATGGTGAATCGGTGAATCTGTGATCTCTGGCGGGGTCTATTTGAGGAAGCCGCGTGCGCGCACTGATCCAGGATTGGTTTCACCTGGCTTGATGAATCCGTGTCTGCTCATCCTGGCTTGGTCTTTGTGAAACCAATTAAGCCTGAACTCTGTTGTTTTAGATTGGTTGAGCCAGGCTTACTTACTTATCCTGGATGTCTGAATCCTACTTTTGTGAAACGGACCCCTGGTGTGAACATCTTGTAAACATCATGTAAACCTCTTGTAAACATGGTGTAAACATCTTGTAAACATCATGTAAACATGGTGTAAACATGTAAACATGGTGTAAGCATGTAAACATGGTGTTAACATCATGTAAACATCTTGTAAACATAGTGTAAACATCATGTAAACATAGTGTAAACATCTTGTGAACATCGTGTAAACATGGTGTAAACATCATGTAAACATCTTGTAAACATCTTGTAAACATGGTGTGAACATCTTGTAAACATCGTGTAAACCTCTTGTAAACATCTTGTAAACATCATGTATCATGATAGTCTGGTCCCCTCAGCTGTCAGTCACAAAGCTAACGTTATGCTAACAAGAGTCAGTAATAAACAGGAAGTGTGATGGGATGTTCAACAACTCGGTGAGTTAGACATCCAGACGCCGCTGTCCCCAAATTAATGTCAAGATTTTCACCTACAAACAGTTCGTCATGTGAGACATCACTGTCAGCCGCAGCCTGAAGCAGCAAGCTGAACAGTGGACAGGAAGTGAGACAATTGTTTACATTCAGAGGGGTGGTGTCGCACCCACGGGGTGTTACAGTCTCCGTCAGGTGGCGTTCACAGGGGTGGTGTCGTACTTGTGGGTGTTACAGTCTCCGTCAGGTGTTGTTCACAGGGGTGGTGTCGTACTCGTGGGGTGTTACAGTCTCCGTCAGGTGTTGTTCATAGGGGTGGTGTGGTACCCGCAGGATGTTACAGTCTCCGTCAGGTGGCATTCACAGGGGTGGTGTGGTACCCGCAGGATTTTACAGTCTCCGTCAGGTGGCGTTCACAGGGGTGGTGTACTACTCGCGGGATGTTACAGTCTCCGTCAGGTGGCGTTCACAGGGGTGGTGTCGTACCCCTGGGACGTTACAGTCTCCATCAGGTGGCGTTCACAGGGGTGGTGTCGTACCCGCGGGGTGTTACAGTCTCCGTCAGGTGGCGTTCACAGGGGTGGTGTCGTACCCCTGGGATGTTACAGTCTCCATCCGGTGGCGTTCACAGGGGTGGTGTCGTACCCGCGGGGTGTTACAGTCTCCGTCAGGTGGCGTTCACAGGGGTGGTGTCGTACCCGTGGGATGTTACAGGCACTGTCTTTTTGTGGCGGGCTGTAAATGTGTTAATTTGAACATGGAGGTCCATGATGACTGAACTGCAGTTTTTGGCGTCATGTTTCAGCCCTGGAGGTTACTGCTTGTGTCATGTGACCATATTGACCTCACCAACATGGTCACATGATGTAAAGTGAGGTCACTGCGTTGCTTTTGTACGTTACTACTGTTAATGAAAAGTATCAGCAGGAAGTGAGTCATCATGTGTTGTGATGTCACTGCAGGGCGCTGGGGATGGGCGGGACCAGAGGACGCATCTACATCAAACATGCTGATCTGTTCAAGGTAAACAGTGTGTGTGCGTGTGTGTAGCCTGTCTTCACAGTGAACTGTGATGATATCACCATGTCATCATCTACACGTCAATAAAAATCAGTGACTTGTGTTCAAGTTCACACAAAACATCTGTTTCCTTCTGAGCACTGAAGAACACACTCACCTGAGCCTCACCTCACGTTCGGGCTTTGAACTGTGTGTGTGTGTGTGTGTGCGTGCGTGTCTGCGTGTCAGTATGCCGCTGATGCGAAGGATAAGCAGTGGCTGGCAGAGAGACACCACATGAGAGCCACTGGAGGGAAGATGGTGAGAGAACCAATCATTTAACATAAACACAACACTGAGATTCCTACTGCACCTGAACACAGCAGAGACACTGAGCTGCCTTCACACTGCACCTGAACACAGCAGACACTTAGCTACCTTCACACTGCACCTGAACACAGCAGACACTGAGCTGCCTTCACACTGCACCTGAACACAGCAGAGACACTTAGCTGCCTTCACACTGCACCTGAACACAGCAGAGACACTTAGCTACCTTCACACTGCACCTGAACACAGCAGACACTTAGCTACCTTCACACTGCACCTGAACACAGCAGAGACACTTAGCTACCTTCACACTGCACCTGAACACAGCAGAGACACTTAGCTACCTTCACACTGCACCTGAACACAGCAGAGACACTGAGTTGCCTTCACACTGCACCTGAACACAGCAGAGACACTTAGCTGCCTTCACACTGCACCTGAACACAGCAGACACTTAGCTACCTTCACACTGCACCTGAACACAGCAGACACTTAGCTACCTTCACACTGCACCTGAACACAGCAGAGACACTGAGCTACCTTCACACTGCACCTGAACACAGCAGAGACACTGAGCTGCCTTCACACTGCACCTGAACACAGCAGACACTTAGCTACCTTCACACTGCACCTGAACACAGCAGAGACACTGAGCTACCTTCACACTGCACCTGAACACAGCAGAGACACTGAGCTGCCTTCACACCCTACTTGTGTTTGTGTCCAGGCCTACCTGCTGATTGAGGAGGACATCCAGGATCTGTCTCGTAGTGACGAGTACAAGTGAGTCTGATGTCACTCCTCTGTCTCCATGGTATTTGAAGTTTGTGTCTCTGTCTGTGGTTACCATGGTAACGTGTGTGTGTTTGTGTGTGTGTGCGCGCGCGCATGTAGGGACTGCCCGGATGTCAGGATGGACGAGTTGAAGCCGTTCTCAGTTCCTCTGTGGATGGTGGAGAAGATGCAGAGAGCCATGGAGGCTCAGAGAGATGCTGACCTCTGACCCCACCCCCCACCACACCAACAGATCATTGTGAAACCTGAGCAGATGCTGTAGAGACAATGAACCAATAAGGGGAGAGAAATGTATCATGTGATTGTCATGGTTACTGCTGTTTTGTTTTTTTTAATAAATAAAAAAACTCTGAACTCTGCAAGTTGTGACATCACACGTTTTATTTACAAAAATAAAGCAAAACTCAAATAGTAAGTGGGGTCATCAGAGGGTGGAGCTTCATTCAATCCCTTCCTGTTTGTCCTTGATGGCAACTCTGAAGCGTTCCTCCAGCAGAGAGAGCTCGCTAATGAGGTCAGTGATGGCATTCGTAAACGCTTCCTGTCAAGAAAAAAGACTGATGAGCTGCTGGTGAACTTGGCTCATCGCCATGGTGACACTGCAGATGTCACCTGCTCAGCTTTACACTGAAAACAAGTTCCTGTCATATGTAATAACTTCTCCCGCCTGTTTTTCAAATGTCAGATTCAAACTTTATTCAGACATTATTTTCATGTAGCTGGCACACAGGAAGGAAGAGAGGCATGAGTTGGTTAAAGAAAAAAAAATGTCACAAATGGACACATCAGGGCGACAACACGTCAGAGTGATGACATGTCAACTCAACTCAACTTTATTTATAGAGCACTTTAAAAACAACCACAGCTGAAACAAAGTGCTTTACAAAAGTAAAAACATAAGGCAAACAATAAAAACAGTAAAATAAGAGCAGCGTCTCATGCTGGTATAAAAGCCAAGGAGTAAAAATGGGTTTTAAGGCTGGTTTTAAAAACGGCCAGTGATGTCAGAGCGACATCACGTCAGAGTGATGACACGTCAGTGATGACATGTCAGAGCAACTTCCTGTTTACCTCCAACTGAAACAATCACTGACTCTGTGTGTGTGTGTGTGTATGTGTGTGTTACCTGTGGGCTGTAGTCAGGTGTGGTCTGCACCCTGATGACGATCTTGTGTTCCAGAGGATGAGGAACTTTATAACCAGCAAACAGAACCTGAGGATCCTTCAACAGCTGACTGACACACACACACACACACACACACACCCCCCTGGTCAGGATCTGAAGGTTTACCTGTTAAAACACACTGAACAAAGGAAGTTTTTCTTTTCTCCAAACTGTTGTACTGATACAGATTAATGTTGTTATTCATTGAAAACATTCATATAAATACAAATATTTATTTTTGTAAGTTATTTATTGACTGATGGAGGACACAGTTAGCTCGGCTCTAACGCTCTGATCTGTTGATGTGTTAGCACAGTTAGCATCGTGTTAGCTCGGCTCTAATGCTCTAATCTGTTGATGTGTTAGCACAGTTAGCATCGTGTTAGCTCGGCTCTAATGCTCTGATCTGTTGATGTGTTAGCACAGCTAGCATCGTGTTAGCTCGGCTCTAATGCTCTAATCTGTTGATGTGTTAGCACAGCTAGCATCGTGTTAGCTCGGCTCTAATGCTCTGATCTGTTGATGTGTTAGCACAGTTAGCATCGTGTTAGCTCGGCTCTAATGCTCTAATCTGTTGATGTGTTAGCACAGTTAGCATCGTGTTAGCTCGGCTCTAATGCTCTAATCTGTTGATGTGTTAGCACAGTTAGCATCGTGTTAGCTCGGCTCTTACGCTCGGATGCTGTTGCCCAGCGTGTGGTCCTCCTTGTTGAGGGTGAACAAACAGGCGTTGGGGACTTTGGTGTCTTTAGTGATGCTGATCTTCTTCTCTCCTTCAAACAACAGGAACGACTCGAAGGCGGGAGGCGCGTTCATCTTCACCGCACAGCTGCACCGAGAACCGACAGAAACACTTCTACTTCTTCTTCTTCTTCTTCTTTTGGTAATGGCGGGTTACAACCATAGCTTATTAGGTGCATACCGCCACCTACTGTACCGGAGTATGTAGCATGAGTTACTACAAGGATTACTGTATATCACTTAATTGATATTTAATTAATTAGTAAATAGAAATTTTCTTCTTCTTCTTCTTGTAGGAGCAGTTTTGACGCTGTTTAGCGTATTACTGGTCTCCACGGGTCCGATGATGAACTAGATTTTTACATATAGTCCTGTGTTGTGCAGGAATTGCAAAATTGCCTTGGAGATCAGTTTATGGTTCTCACAGTGTCCAAACAAAGAAAAAACAGAAAAAGCCTGAACTCCAAGTCCTAACAGTCTATCAAACAATGTTTGTCTTTCTGTCCTATACTTTCTACACTCCAGAAAAACATGTTTTACTGTCTCAGGGCTCCCACACTCACATAAACCAGACACATGTTTTCCTACAATAAACAAAAAGTGATTTAGCCCACAGTGACTAAGTCTTAATCTACACAGTTTAACTGAATCCCTACGAGACTGAAAAGTGCAGGTACATCTTTTTTTTTAACTTGAGACTATGAAGAGAAATAGTGTTTAGCCCTGCTTTCCTTTCCCACCCTCTCTGCCATTCCTTCATTAAGCCCTAATTATTTCTCTCAGCTCCACTCTCCCCAGGGTATATGAACATCTACCTCTCTACTCAAACTCTGTTTTGCAATCTGATCCACCCGCTCATTCCCCCCAACCCCCGCGTGACCCGGAACCCAGCAAAAGGTGATGTTAGATCTAAACCCAATTCTAAAAAACACACACGTACACGGAGATTTTGATAAACAGAGACATCTTCCTTTGTTTGTGCCCTTTGTTTACACGCAAACAGAGATTTTTCCTCTGAAAACGAGTCTTTCTAAAAACTCCGGCCAGAGTGGAGATTTTGGAAAACCCCGGTTGCGCGTTTGCATGTAAACTGAGATAAACTGAGATAAACGGAAATAAGCAGCCAACGTCACAGTATGCACCGGAACTTGCGCCTGTGTCAAAAGTGCGACCTATGTTGCTATGGTAACAGTGGATACATGGAAGGTTTGAGCTTGTCGTTACACTGCCACCTACAGGTTTGGCATGCTCTTGTGTATACACACGGGTAAGTGTAAATGAAGATCTTTTTGAAAACGGAGACGGTGAAATGTCCGTTTATGAAAATAGCCGGCAACGTGTAAACGGCCTCTCAGTGAGCACTTCTCCTTTGCCGAGATAATCCATCCCACCTCACAGGTGTGGCATATCAAGATGCTGATTAGACAGCATGAATATTGCACAGGTGTGCCTTAGGCTGGCCACAATAAAAGGCGAAAAGGAGAAGTGCTCACTAACACAGATTTAGACAGATTTGTGAACAATATTTGTGAGAAATGGTCTTTTGTGTGTATAGAAAATGTTTTAGATCTTTGAGTTCAGCTCATGAAAAATGGGAGCAAAAACAAAAGTGTTGCGTTTGTATTTTTGTTCAGTGTATATCCTGTTCTCTATCTATATTCCTGAAACTTGATTCACTTATCTCTCTGAATTTATCCCACTGGGCCTTTCCAAACATCCACCTTTCTAATGAATCTTCTCAGCCCAGCCTGCTTTCATTACCTATTTTATACAAAATTGGGTAATGATCACTTCCAGCTGTTGTCTGATTCATTACCTCCCACAAACAAATACCTGCAAAGGATTGTGATACTAGTGCTGAGTCTAAACTTGACTCTTTTCCTGTACTACAATCAATCCGTGTGAAACTCCCATCATTAAACACACGAGTCCCAAAGAGTCCATCAAATCCTCCACTATCAAACCATTCCTATCAGTTCTGTGCCCTCCCCAAAGAGTGCTGTGGGCATTGAAGTCACCACACCAAATGACCCTCTTATCTATTCCCTTTATTGCCTCCAGTGTTTCCAATTCCATCCTCAGACATGGATTGTAGAAATTCACAATTACCAAACTTCCATCTCCTAACCAAACCTGAACCACTACATACTCCAGTTCTTTCCCTTTTTCTAGTTCACCGTACGAAACACCTTGCTTAATAAAGGTTGCACATCCTCCCTCTATCCCTTCTTGTGCACACATATCCTGGAATTACAAAATCTAAATCAGGTTTCAGCCATGTCTCTTCTACACATATTATATCTGGTTTACTTTTTAAAGCCTTAAAGGGCCAGTGTGTAAAATGGGTTGAAAACAGTGACATCATTGGTCAAAGTCTAGATTGCAGGGCTCACTCGCTCACCCCTCCGAGGTGAATGTTTATTTAGAAATCGAAACCATGTTACGATATTGTAATGAATCCCTCACGAGCAGGAGACCAGAGGAGCGTTCAGGAAAAAGGCCCGTTTATTTGAGCACTCAAAAAACTCCAGTAACACTCCAGGAGGTAAAAGACTCCGTCCCAAACTCTTCTAGCGTAACACACACACTTAATAAACACATACTCGTTTACAGTACCTAGCAGGGTAAGTGTGGTCCATTCGCAAACTTTATAACTAAAAAAAACTTTTCACTACTCTCTATCGACAAACTACTAACACTCTCTGCTGTTTCCTCCTCCTCCTCCTTCCTCCCGCTGTCTTTGTTGGTTTATTTATACACGTGAAACGCGTTCTCTGGCTGGCTGGATTGTCCACTCGGTCTGCCGTTCATACATGGCGGCGCAAGATGGCGACCTCTCTAAAGCAAGGCCCTTGCTATATATATATATATATATATATATATAAAAGCATAATTATAAGGCTATGAAAACCATTCATTCATTCATTCATTCATTCATTCATCTTCTAACCGCTTCATCCTCTTGAGGGTCGCGGGGGGGCTGGAGCCTATCCCAGCTGACATCGGGCGAGAGGCAGGGTTCACCCTGGACACGGTCGCCAGACTATCGCAGGCCTGACACATAGAGACAAACAACCATTCACGCTCACATTCCTACGGACAATTTAGAGTTATCAATTAGTCCTAGTCCTAGTCCCCAATCTGCATGTCTCTGGACTGTGGGAGGAAGCCGGAGTGCCCGGAGAGAACCCACGCTGACACGGGGAGAACATGCAAACTCCACACAGAAGGGCTCCCACACCAGGGATCGAACCTGTTTAGTTGTTTTATAAGAAGTTTGATACACAGAACTATAGTGTGTTTACGTCCCTTTGCCTGTGCCTGCTCACTGGTGTATCCCTCCGCGCAGGGCGTAAACACACTATAGTTCTGTGTATCAAACTTCTTCTAAAACGACTAAACAGGACTTTCGTTTTTAGAATTAATGTTGAAACATGTTTGTTTTAAATTCATGTGTGGAAATACCAGCTTCAGGGTTTCTGTAACGTTTATTTGTTCACTTTTACGAGTAGGCTACTGACCCCCTATAGACTTCAACTGTATTCGCTATTCAAATAAACACAAGAAGTTTGTGCTCTAGAAAAGGATCAACACTCAGTGAATACTCTCCTAAGCCCTATGATACGCTATCATGGCGAGGCTTAACTATACAGACCAGTGAACAGTGATAACTAACATGTCTTTGGGGTCATCGGGTGGGAACCTCCTTTCACCGGTGTTTCGTCTAGTTGGTCCCACGACACCTCCAGGAGGCTAGACAGTGATCTCTGGCGTCCCAGAGACACTCCCCTAATGCCAGGTCTCACTGCTCTCCACACCAACACAACAACCTCCTTTACCTTACTTACACATGGCTTTCTCAGCCCAAACAGCACTGCCACCTTCAACCAAACCCAGGCTCCGTACATGCGAGCTCCAGGTAGAAGCTGGGCTGATACTACCTTTCCTAGCACATTCACCATACTCTAATTCACACACTACATAACATAACTACAGTGTAAGCTAAAGTTAAAAGAGATAACTGAACTCACGGGATCAGCAAACACATGGCCTGCTGCATGGCCTCAAAATGGCCACCAAATGGATTCAACTAGGTCACACCCACACTTAAATAACCTTCCTCTTCCTCCTTACTAACACATTTCTACAATATAAACTACAGCTACAGGAGATAAATGAACTCACAGGATCAGCAAACACTCACCTTGCAGCATGGTCTCAAACAAAAGGGATTCAAATAGGCCACTGCCACACTTAAATAGCCTTCCTCTTCCTGGATTTCCTCCTAAGAGGAAACGGAACTCTCCACCAGATCTCCAGGAGTTATGTGACCTGCTTAGTAGTTCCCCCTGCTGGCCCCCAACTAACATTATTTCTTCTGTAGTAAATAAACTTGCTGGTTCTCATGGCTTCATCTGACATTTCCTTCACTGTCTTCTTCAAACTCTGTCCCCGCACTCCGAGTTCCCCCAGGAGCGAGATAGCTGATCTTGCTATAAATCCCCTACACCCCACTTCCACTGGACAAATCCTAGTCTTCCATCCTCGCTGCTCAGCTTCTGCTCCTAAATCTGCATATCTAAGCTTTTTTCTTTCATAGGCTTCTTCCACTGAGTCTTCCCAAGGAACTGTCAGTTCAATGAAATAAACTATCCGTTGACTCAATGACCACAACACTATGTCAGGCCTCTGCTTGGTACAAACTATTTCCTGGGGAACAACAAGCTTTCCCCCTAAATCTACTTGCATTTCCCAATCACAAGCACCTACTAGGCGGCCACACCCTTGTCTCCTTACTAACTTATCCCTTCTGTATTTCTCTCCCTCACGGACAAACTGAATTGCTAAATTCCTATCTTTATAACCTTCTCAATTGACCTCTCTTCGTTTCCCTTCGATTCCTGCAGCTAAACATTTCAACACCTGGTTATGACGCCATGTATATCGGCCTTGTGACAAACTAACCTTACAGCCTGACAAAATATGCTTTAAGGTTGCCGTACCTGAACACAATGGACACGATGGGTCCTCATTTACCCACAGTTTTAGGTTCTGGGGAGTTGGAAGCACATCATATGTAGCCCCTACCAGGAATCTAATACTATTCTTCTCCATAGTCCACAGGTCCCTCCAACTAAGCTTCTTCTTCTCTACACTTTCCCAATTCAACCACTGTCCCTGTTTAGCCTGGGCCACTACCTTTGCACCCCTTACTATCTCCTCCTGTCTACGTATCTGTTCCACCACCAGCTTTCTTTTATCTTTGGGACCTGCTGTATTCCAAACCGGTTTGCCTGAGCCAAGCCCCAGGCCTCCCCGGCCAAACTGAACATTACCTACAATCTCTGCATGCCTTAGAGCTGCCTCTGCCTCCTGAACTGCCATTCTTGGGTTCCACTTCCTCCCCTTGGTTGGATTTGGAACCACACTCCTAACTACCACGTCCTTACTCCCAGATAACAACAGCTCTGTCCTGACCTTGGTACATTTAAATTCCTCTGTCAAACTAGATACTGGCAGCTGAAGTATCCCTTTTCCATACAATGCAACACTACTTAGGCACCTAGGAACACCCAACCACTTCCTAATATAGGAGCTAACCGACCTTTCAATTCTCTCCACAACAGATACTGGGATTTCATAAACTGATAATGGCCACATTAACCTAGGATATAGTCCAAATTGTAAACACCACGACTTCAATTTTCCTGGAAGCTCTGACTTATCTATTCTATCCAATCCTTCAGCCACATCTTTTCTAAATTTCACCACCTGTTCCTTATCATTCAACTCTACATTGTACCACCTACCTAAACTCTTCCCTGACTTTTCCCTAATTTCTGGGATGTCCTCATCATCTATGACAAACTTCCTATCACTTACCTTCCCTCTACATATCGAGATGCTTCTAGATTTACTAGGCTTGATCTTCATGCTGGCCCACTTCAGGTTCTTATTTACCTTCTCTAGTAGCCTCTTTGTACATGGCACTGTTGTGGTCACCAGTGTCATATCATCCATGGTGGAAGATGCAACCCGTTCTGCCGTCTCTCTCCACCTACCACCCACTTAGAAGCCCTGATGATTACTTCCATCGCCATAGTAAATGCTAATGGAGAAATTGTACACCCTGCCATGATACCTATTTCTAGCCTCTGCCAACCTGTTGTGAAATCTGCCGTACTTAGACACAACCTAATATCCTGAAAGTATGCTTTCACTAAGTTGACAACTACCTGTGGCACTCTGAAGTAATCAAACGCACTCCAAATTAGGCTGTGGGGTACTGAACCAAACGCATTTGCTAGATCTAAGAATACTACATGTAAGTCCCTTTTGTTAATCTTCACTGCCTGAATCTGGTGCCAGATCATGCTAGTATGCTCTAAACACCCTGAAAAACCTGGTATTCCTGCCTTCTGCACCATGGTATCAATTAATCTATTCCTCTCTAAGTAGCTAGCTAATCTCTGCGCAACTACACTGAAGAAAATCTTCCCCTCCACATTCAAGAGGGAAATCATCCGGAACTGGCTAATGTCCACAGACTCCTTCTCCTTAGGAATGAGGACACCTCCTGCCCTACGCCATGCTCTTGGTATAACTTGTTTTTCCCAAACTATTCTTAGCTGTTTCCACAAAAATTTAAGTGTATCAGGCGCACTTTTGTAAACCCGGTAGGGGACTCCATTAGGCCCTGGGGTCGAGGAAGCCTTTGCACGCCTGACCACCTCCTGAACTTCCTTCCACCTAGGTGGCCTAACGTCCATGTCATGCTCTATTGTTCCTAATGGAGGGATATTGGGTGGGAAACCGACTATCCTGTTCTTCTCTAAATCTGAATATGTGTTTCTCAAATATTCTTCAACCTCTAACCTTTCTGCTTTAAGCTGCCCTCCCTTTTCCCTTTTCCCTTTTCCGCTAAGCTAAGCCGCAATGCTAACAGCTGAGACCCAGCCACTGGATGTACAGACACAAAAAAGATATTGATCATGTTGTCTCAATATGAAAATGATAGAGAAAGGGCATAACTCCTAAATCGTCTAAATATTCCTTTAAAACTGCTTTTCTATATTCGATGTTCTGTTCAGCTCCAAAAATGGATTTCAGAGCAAACACAGCAGGACCCAAATCTGAAAGCTCTTTGTTCAACTGTGTCTTTCACTCTTATATTTGTTGCATAGAAACACAACATGACGCACTGTTTCCAGACTGCCACACACACACTGAACTGACTGAACGCCTTCACAGTAAGATGCATCAGCGCCACCTGCTGGTCGCAGTCAGGACTGTGTGAGCACTGAATCTGTTTCCGCCATTAATCTACTGTTACTGACACAGTCTGTATGAATCTGTATATCTCTAATAAACAGTCTGTGTCATAATTATGATAATGTGTGTGTGTGTGTGTGTGTGTGTGTGTGTGTGTGTGTACACAAATTAATAAACAATTATAAAAACACGTGTGCAGATATTTAAAATAAATGTTTCCGTTACAAAAACTCATAAAGTTTGATTTGGAATGGTTTGTGTTGCCTCTGACGTCAACATTAAATGTCGTTCCGGCTGCCCAATCACAACGCCGTCTCCTCCGTCCGCGCCTCACTCATTGGTTAATAGGAGGTGGTTTGTATTTGAAGGTCGGGTGCTGATTGGCTATCAGTGTTAGGAAGAGCCGGTTTAAACCGGGGGGCGGGAGTGAATTCAGTTTGAACGGCAGCTAACGGAGAGCTAACACACCGACACACGGAGAGTCCCGCAGGTAAACGCTTCACCTGTTTCACTCACCTCGACGTGTTTGTTGTTTGTTTACTTGTTGATGTTTATCTGGGCTCTAAATAACATACAGGCTAACGGCGGAGCTAATCTCCGTTAGCCGGCTCAGCTCATGCTAATTATCGCTATGACTCTGTGTGTGTGTGTGTGTGTGTGTGTGTGTGTGTGTATAGGCTAACTATCGTTAGCATGAAGCTAAAAGACCACCGGAGCAAAACAAGCTTCTATTAACGACCGTACGGTTACCGGACCGTTAACAGCGGACTGTGTGTCTCAGTTTAACCGGCGAATATTCTTCAGTGTAACATTTAGTAACGTTACTGTTAGCTAACATGGAGCTGCTGTTGGCCAATGACAACACGAGCCGAGTTTATCTGCTGTCTGTCTGCCTATCTCTAAGTTTGTGTGTGTGTGTGTGTGTCTGTCTGTCTGTCTGTGTCTGTCTGTCTATGTCGGTCTGTCTCCAGCAGTATCATGGCCTCCTCCCAGAACATGGACCCTTCAGCAGCAGCAGCTTCATCCACAGCCGCTCTGAAGGGAAGCGAGAGCAGCGGCAGCGCGGCCAGAAGCTCCGTCTCTAAACGGTAAGACTCAACACTGGTTAACTTTAGACTGGTTAACACTAGTTAACTTTAGACTGGTTAAGACTGGTTAACTTTAGACTGGTTACTTTTAGTCTGGATAACACTAGTTAACTTTAGGCTGGTTACTTTTAAGCTGTTTAACTTTAGGCTGGATAACACTGGTTAACTTTAGGCTGGTTAACATTAGTTAATTTTACACTGGTTAACACTAGTTAACTTTACACTGGTTGTCACTAGTTAACTTTAGACTGGTTACTTTTAAGCTGTTTAACTTTAGGCTGGGTAACACTTGTTAACTTTAGGCTGGGTAACACTTGTTAACTTTAGGCTGGGTAACACTGGTTAACGTTAGGCTGGGTAACACTGGTTAACGTTAGGCTGGTTAACACTGGTTAACGTTAGACTGGTTAACACTAGTTAATTTTAGACTGGTTAACACTAGTTAACTTTACACTGGTTAACACTAGTTAACTTCAGACTGGTGAACACTGGTTCACTTCAGACTGGTTAACACTAGTTAACTTAAGACTGGTTAACACTGGTTACCTGTAGACTGGTTAACACACGTGAATGTTGGTTACTGACTGTGTGTCAACAGGAAGAGACACTCCCCTGGTGGACAGATGACACTCATGACAGATGACATCATCATGTTATCACACTTTCATGGGATCAGGGGCCTATTTCAGAGAGCAGGATCAGTGAAACTCTTCGTTTGTTCAGCCTGAGATGAAACCCTGAGACAGTTACTATGGCAACATACTCAGTGACGTTATTCTGCTGAGTCACAGGTTTGTTTTATCTGTCTCTGGCTCTGAAAAGACTTTGGTCCATTTTTGTGGTTTTCCCTGGACATAAATCACAAAGGATCATCAAAGGAAACTGCGGGGCATCGGTGGCCTAGTGGATAGAGCGGACGCCTCATGTGCAGGGATTTAGTCCTTGTTGCAGCGGCCATGGGTTCAAACCCAGGCTGCAGTCCTTAGCTGCCTGTCGGCCCCTCCAGTCTGTTTGATATCTGTGTGTTTGATGTTGAGTTTGTTCCCAGTGTGTTTGGGCTCCATCACATTACAGCTGAATAAATTATGTTAAAATATATGAACACTGTTAAGATAGAAAGGTGCTCTGTATGTTAGACACATGACCTCATCACATGACATCACATATGAACACGCTCTGCAGGCTGTTCCCATCACACCTCACTCTGTTCAGCTGATGGAGCACATTGATTTTTCATGTCTTCAAATCTCTGATTCAGTTTTGGGTGAAATCAGTGGCTCTGCTTTTAACTCCACTTCCTGTCTCTGAGAATCACGTTATCTGCACTCTACTGATGATGTCTGTTGGTGCTCACTGTGAACCAGCTTCCCTCCCTCAGGCGGAACAGACTCAGAGTTTCAGCTCAGAGATCAGCATCAGAGTTTGTTGAGCCTGCTTTCTGAGAGGGGATGGTTAGATCCCTGCCTCCTTTTGTCCACATGTCCAAGTGTCCATGAACAACACCATGAAGCCAGCTCATTAATACTCACTGTACTGTCTCACCAGAGAGAGGACAAATAGACAGGTGTATGTGAAAGTGTGTTCAGGTGCAGCTGTGGATCAGTAACCTGTCTGTCTCTGTGTGTCTGCAGGCTGCAGCAGGAGCTCATGACTCTGATGGTGAGCTCACATCTCATACTACACATGACATCACCTGTCTGTCTCTCTCTGTCTCTGTGTTGGTGATGACATCACCTGACCTGTTTCTCTGTATCTGTCTCCTGATGATGCAGATGTCAGGTGATAAGGGGATCTCAGCATTTCCAGAATCAGATAATCTCTTTAAATGGATTGGGACCATCGACGGAGCTCAGGGGACAGTATGTCAACATACATACATACATACATGTTTGACTTGCTATCAGTAAAAGGCTAAACACCTTTACCTTGTCCAGTTGCAGGCTACACACCGTTGGCTTGTTTATTTAGAGGCTACACACTTAACTTGTTTAGTTGGCGGCTACACATCGATAGCTTGTTTAGTTGGAGGCTACACACCATTAGCTTGTTTATTTACAGGCTCCACACTGTTAGCTTGTTTATTTAGAGGCTACACACTGTTAGCTTGTTTATTTAGAGGCTGCACACTGTTAACTTGTTTAGTTGGCGGCTACACATCGATAGCTTGTTTAGTTGGAGGCTACACACTGTTAAATTGTTTATTTAGAGGCTACACACTGTTAGCTTGTTTATTTAGAGGCTCCACACTGTTAGCTTGTTTATTTACAGGCTCCACACTGTTAGCTTGTTTATTTAGAGGCTCCACACTGTTAGCTTGTTTATTTAGAGGCTACACACTGTTAACTTGTTTAGTTGGCGGCTACACACCGATAGCTTGTTTATTTAGAGGCTACACACCATTAGCTTGTTTATTTAGAGACTACACACCATTAGCTTGTTTATTTAGAGACTACACACTGTTAACTTGTTTATTTAGAGGCTACACACTGTTGGCTTGTTTATTTAGAGGCTGCACACTGTTAACTTGTTTAGTTGGCGGCTACACACCGATAGCTTGTTTATTTAGAGGCTACACACTATTAGCTTGTTTATTTAGAGGCTACACACTGTTAGCTTGTTTATTTAGAGGCTCCACACTGTTAGCTTTTTTATTTACAGGCTCCACACTGTTAGCTTGTTTATTTAGAGGCTACACACTGTTAGCTTGTTTATTTAGAGGCTGCACACTGTTAACTTGTTTAGTTGGCGGCTACACACCGATAGCTTGTTTATTTAGAGGCTACACACTATTAGCTTGTTTATTTAGAGGCTACACACTGTTAGCTTGTTTATTTACAGGCTCCACACTGTTAGCTTGTTTATTTACAGGCTCCACACTGTTAGCTTGTTTATTTAGAGGCTACACACTGTTAGCTTGTTTATTTAGAGGCTACACACTGTTAACTTGTTTAGTTGGCGGCTACACACCGATAGCTTGTTTATTTAGAGGCTACACACCATTAGCTTGTTTATTTAGAGACTACACACCATTAGCTTGTTTATTTAGAGACTACACACTGTTAACTTGTTTATTTAGAGGCTACACACTGTTAACTTGTTTATTTAGAGGCTACACACTGTTAGCTTGTTTATTTAGAGGCTACACACTGTTAGCTTGTTTATTTAGAGGCTACACATTGTTAGCTTGTTTAGTTGGCGGCTACACACTGTTAGCTTGTTTAGTTGGCGGCTACACACCGATAGCTTGTTTATTTAGAGGCTACACATCGATAAGTTGTTAATTTAAAGAGGCAACAGGTAGGATTTGGTTGTTTTTTTAGCTTGGCGCCACCTAGCGTCAGCGGTGTTGCTCGCACTGTTGCAAAGACCAAATTGACCATGGGGATCAGAGATAATCTATAAAATGTAGGCTGTAAAGCCACCAGTATACCTCTATGTATATGTAGAATGAGAAGGTGTGTGGACACTGCTAAATAAATTAGAAAAGAGACTGAACAACAATTATCAGATTTATCTGAAGAAGAAAAGAACAAATAGTAATGCAAATAATTATAGCAGAATGCACAGTACCAGTACAAACAACTCACAGTAAATGATACCAATATGCACAGTATCAGTACAAACAACAGTAGACACGTAATGCCTGATTTATAGTCCTGAGTTGAATCAATGGCGTCGCTACGTCGTTGCCATGATGCCGTCGTTGCCGTGACACCGTTGTGAACCCTTCGAACTTCTCTGTCACTCCGTTTCGTCACGGTGCAATTCACCGCCAGAGCGGTAGGAGGCTGCATTCCTTTCCTGAGTGGTTATCGTCGTCTCTAGTTGATTCTTTGTTTGGCTTCCGGCTTTTCTGGTCACAGAGAAATGAACGTGGAGCACGGACAGACGGCTCCGTCCGTATCCGCATCCGTATTGAACGTTGAGCATAAATGGGCCTTAATACTGCAACATCTACACCGCAACAGAAGATGTTTAAAGATGGCGGTATCTGGAAATACGGAACCAGAAATACGTTGCTACCAAGCAAACCAATCACAGCCCTGCCGGTCTGCACTGGGTCTGTGTCGCCTCGACGTATAGTTACATTTTTGGGGAGGTGCACGTCAGACTATGTCAGACTATATGCGTAGCCCCGTACCCTACGACGTAGCGACGTTGTTGATTCAACGCAGGACCATAAATCAGGCTTAAGGGATAATGTATAGTGAGCCGGTGACTGTTGAAAAATAACTCATGACAGGGGAATGGAACCCCAACGCAGAGCAGAGTTATTTTTCAACAGTCACCGGCTCACTATACACTATCCCGCTTAGAACATGGCTTACTACTAAAAGATTCAAATGTTACAACTGGCATCAATATTATTAAACTGCTGGCAGAGTGTGACAGAGGAGAGGCGCTCACCAGACAAACAGGAGAGGAGGAGAGGATTTTACTCCACTTCTCCCAGTCGGAGATGCTGGATGCCCAGTAGCTGCGACGTTGGTGGGGGGGGTGGGGGTATCACTGTCCGAGAGCTGCCGTAGAATGGCAACCAGGATGTCAGCCGACCAACACTCGCTACCCGCTCCCTGGTTGCGGCGATTTGCGATGCTGGCCAGCTAGGAATGAACTAGCAGCCAGTGCAATACAGTCCTCTCTGGTCTAGCTAACATTTAGTCGTGTTACTTACTGATCCATTAGAAAGAAAGCTAGCTGGACATGGGTTTTGAAGCCTCTTTGGTCACGGAGCTCCCTCCATCTCTTGAACGCCTGACTGAGGTTTACTCTTGTTTTTCCTCTTCTTTTATCACTCTCCTTTTTGCTCTCCTTTGCCTCCTCACACAGAGGAGCTCCTTTTCTTTGGCTAGGCTGTTTTTCACTTGTCTCCAAACTTTGTCCGTCTGCCATTGTGCTCGTGACTCAACTATCTCATGCCCAACTCCTCATAAGGACCAGCTCCAGTCCCTGATTGGCTGACCGACCAGTTTCACAATACATGACGCGTTTCCTGCCTTAAAGCAGATTTTTTTTCCACGAAAATTCGTCTCTGGTGGAAGAAGCTTATTGCAAAGATTGCAAATCCATTAAGTAACCTATTAAACGCTGATAGTCTGATTTTACTGTGGACACTACCCTGTGCAACCCACATTATTTTCATAATGATATATAGGCAAAAATGCTGTCTGTTGCTTCTTTAAAGGCTACACACTGTTGGTTTAGTTGGAGGCTACATGACTTTAGCTTGTTCATGTAAAGGCTACACACAGTTTAGTTGGAGGCTACACGACCTTAGCTTGTTTTGTTAGAGGCTACTCACCGTTAGCTTGTTCATTTAGAGGCTACACACTGTTAACTTGTTTAGTTGGCGGCTACACACTGTTAACTTGTTTAGTTGGCGGCTACACATCGATAGCTTGTTCATTTAAAGGACCAATAAGCGAAATTCATCATTTCTAGATTTAAGGAATTTAAGAAATTGCTACGTGAAGAACTAGAGGTGTAATTTCATCTGGAGTATAGCATGACCTCATACACACTCTCTCTCTCTCTGTTGATTTCCAGCCCCTTGTTGACAAGCCGGTCCGGCTGCGCGTTCATGTACGTTCATGTGAATCCCCTCTGTCCGTCCCCCTCTCGGAGCCCTTGGCCCTCCCTCCCTATAAAAGGCTACAGCCAGTGAGCAATGGCAGCGCGTATTTTTGAAGTGAAATTGTCGAGTAAAATGTCTGTTTTAATTAGTGTTACAGTAAATTTCCGCACATTTTGCTATGTCAATTGAATTAAATTTAATGTTACAATCGTAGCATGGGTTAATGTCCGGAGCTTGAGTTATTAGCAGCTCTGTCCCAGCAATTGGTCAAGCGTTACGGTTGTGTTAGGTGAGTAGCACGGCAGCCCAGCTAACATTTGCAATTAGCATTGTAAAATGTAGCCTGGCGGGCTGTGTTTAGCTATTTCCCTGCCTACTTCAATGATGATGGTACCTGTAATAAATGTAATATTTGCTGAGATGGAGGCGAGGCTCGGTGACTAGAAGAGCTGGTAGAAGAGCTCCATAGCTGTAAGTTACTATAGTAGCCGTAGTAGCTCTAGTGCTAACTCCAGGAGCTAACACTAACGTCCCTACTGTGTGAGCCGGAGCCATGAGCCACAGGCTCACGGAGAAGAGTAGGAACGTTAGCGTGGCAGCCAACTAGTGCTAACACTAACAGGAAAGCAGGGAAATAGCTAAACACAGCAGAGACTGAGTGAAAGACATTGCTAACTGCTAAACTAAGCCAAACAAAGTTGGCTGTTTAGGTTTTATTTCCTTTTTTCGCTTTTTGCCCCTTTAAAGGCTACACAGTGTTTAGTTGGAGGCTACACGACGTTAGCTTGTTCATGTAAAGGCTATGCACTGTTTAGATGGAGGCTACACAACGTTAGCTTAATTTGAAGGCTACACTCTGTCTGTTTAGTTCAATTATAAAGCCCAATATCACAAATCACAATTTGCCTCACAGGGCTTTACAGCATACGACATCCCTCTGTCCTCTGGACCCTCACAGCTGATCAGGAAAAACTCCCCAAAAAAAACCCTGTAACGGGGAAAAAAACCCAGTAGAAACCTCAGCAAGAGCAACTGAGGAGGGATCCCTCTTCCAGGACGGACAGACGTGCAATAGATGTCGTACAGAACAGATCAGTGACTAATCTGTAGTAGTTTACAACAACATTAATCAAAGTAATAATATTATCGTTATAGTTCTGGCTACTGTGGTACAATATGTTGAAAGTATATATTAGTATCTGGCAGTATACATGTGTGATAATAATCATATGTGTAAGAGAGAGAGAGAGAGAGAGAGAGCGAGCTCCGGCAGAGTAGGCCTAAGTCAGCCTAACTAGGGGCTGGTACAAGTCAAGCCTGAGCCAGCCCTAACTATAAGCTTTATCAAAGAGGAAGGTCTTAAGTCTAGTCTTAAATGTGGAGACGGTGTCTGCCTCCCGGACCGTAACAGGAAGATGATTCCACAGGAGAGGAGCCTGATAGCTGAAGGCTCTGGCTCCTGATCTACTTTTGGAGACTTTAGGGACCACGAGTAACCCTGCGTTCTCAGAGCGCAGAGTTCTGGTGGGATAATATGGCACTATGAGCTCTCTAAGATATGACGGAGCTTGACCATTTAGAGCTTTATAAGTTAACAGTAGGATTTTAAATTCAGTTCTGGATTTTACAGGGAGCCAGTGCAGAGAAGCTAAAACAGGAGAAATATGATCTGGTTTCTTAGTTCCTGTTAGTACACGTGCTGCTGCATTCTGAATTAGCTGAAGAGTTTTTAATGATTTACTAGAGCTACCTGATAATAGAGAGTTACAGTAATCCAGCCTTGAGGTAACAAAAGCGTGGACCAATTTTTCTGCATCTTTTCGGGTCAGGATAGGCCTAATTTTCACAATATTACGCAGATGAAAAAATGCAGTCCGTGAGGTTTGTTTTAAATGAGGATTGAAAGACGACGTTAGCTTGTTCATGTAAAGGCTACGCACTGTTTAGATGGAGGTTACACAACGTTAGCTTAATTTGAAGGCTACACTCTGTTTGTTTAGTTGGAGGCTACACGACGTTAGCTTGTTTGGTTAGAGGCTAGACACCATTAGCTTGTTCATTTAACACTATGGGCCCTAGGCTTTTTTTTTTTTAGGTGTTTTTCCTGCCTTTACTTTTAAGCTCATATCACAGTCATTATAAAGGCTACATACACATGCTATATCTTGTTTTTTCAGGACAATCTGGGCTAACCAGATTTGCCATCATTTCATGTCCTTCTATGTGCCTGTATTTTGTATTAATTTTTATATCAATGAAAAAAACAAATCTGTGTTACTAAATTCTTACATTTTTACATGTATCTCACCATAGTAAGTTGGAAGTTGACATATTCTGCCATATATGAAGAGGGGAGACTCTCTGGAATCTGGTAATATAAGAACCATGATGGTGGGACATTCTGTCACTTCACAGTTGTCCAAAACATGTGGTTTGTGCCAGGCGGACATGATTGACAATATTTTTTCATTATTGCAAGAAATTCCATTGACTCATTCACAATTCAAAAATGTGTTTTATCTGAAAGAAACATGCAATATTTACATCTAAGATCATAGAAAAACAGTAATAATATTATTCCTCACTATATGAAGTGACTGATAACAAGATCTGTATAATGGATTGTAAAGAAATTCATCAGGTTTTTATTTTGTAGACATTTGATTTGGATTTGTAGCGTGATAGGATGACGGCACAATGATGTGTGTGGCATCACTGGACAACTCTGGTCCTGCGCTTTCATGTGATATGCGTGGCATTTCTGTGTGAGCCTGTATTCACGAGTAATTCATCCAAGAATAATGTGTGTGCAAAGCTGTATGAAAGCTCTGTTATACATGATTTTAGTGTAAATTTATTTTTTATTTTTTCACTGAAAACTTTGGACCACTGACAAGTGCTTGGTCTTGTCGGAAAGCTACGGTTCTGCTGTTTCACGTTCTCGCTATGCAGGCGGTCGTGGAGAAAATCCATAGAGAAGAACAGGTGTGAATTTGGACGTACTATGCGTCATTAGCGCCAATAGGTTTAAAGGCTACACACTGTTAGCTTGTTCAAGACGTTTCTCCCAAAGTTTGATGGATTCAGATGAGCTGACCTGGTGAACCAGGGATTTCCTGACCCTGCAGAGTCCTAACGTGTGGACACATGTCCTGTTCTCATATTTATGTTCCTGTTGTCTGTGAGGACTCAGTGTGTCAACATTGTCATGTGACGTCCATGCTAACTGCTAACACCACACTTTAACTGACTGATAATGAACTCAACCTTCTGTTGGTGAGACACCGAGTGTCCCCACTGTCTGTCTGTCTGTCTCTGACCTGTCTCTGTCTCCTGTCTGTCTCTCAGGTGTACGAGGGTCTCAGGTACAGGTTGTCTCTTGAGTTTCCGGCTGGTTACCCATATCAGGCACCTCGAGTGAAGTTCGTCACTTCCTGTTTTCATCCCAACGTGGACGAACAAGGTTTCATCTGTCTGGACATCCTGAAGGACAAATGGTCGGCGCTGTATGACGTCCGCTCCATTCTGTTGTCCATCCAGAGCCTGCTGGGAGGTAACCAGTGTCACCAGTGTAACCAGTGTAGCTCCAGGCTGAGCAGCAGCAGTGTGTTTGATGTGTTCAGGTGTTACTGACTAACTCTGACCTTCCAACCAAATATATGACTGCCGCCGCCACCAGCTGAGGACAGAGACATTGTCATCAAGCTGTCTGTCCGTCTCATTCTCATGAACATAATATCTCAAGAACACTTGAGGCCCGTTTCCACCACAGGAACTTCGGGGTAGATTTACGGGGCAGGGGCCGTTGGTGCGTGTCTCCACCGCAGGAACCAGCCCCGAAGGACAGAGTTCCGGAACTTTTACAGGGGCTAAACAAGTCCCTGCTTCGGGGTAGGTACTCAGAACGGCCCTGAAAGACTCCTGGGTGGGGCTTGGGGTTTACTTAGCGCTGATTGGATTTACTGAAGGTGGGATGTGACGTTAACAGAAAGCAACAAAATACCCGGCATTCTTAAAACTCAGCAGACAAGGGTTAGCTCGTTCGTAGCTTCCACCGCCATGTAAACAAACTCAATAACCGGTCCGTGAAAAACATATTTTTTCCGGCGGATATCTTAGTTACAACATGATTGAGCTAGCAAAGCAGTTTTGTGTTGCTATGTGTGGTATTTATTCAGTTTTGGGAAATCACGATGTCTAGAAAGCATCAGTAGCTGCAGCTGACAGGGACAAACAGCAGCAGCAAAGCTAACATCAGGACGTCATTTGTTAAATGCCTCCTGTTGTCGGATACGACACGAAACTACTCCAGTTAGCTCAATCGTGTTGTAACTAAGACATCCGCTGGAAAAAAAATTTTTCACGGGAGTTATTACAGACACCGCTAACAGCGTCCCTACGCCGCTAGGTTGCTCCGGTCAAAATGGTCGCGTAACGATTACGTCACATCCAGAGCCTGGTAACTTCACAGGAACCTTCCTCCTACTCCGCTCTCTCAGTGGAGACACGGCGGTTGAGAGGGCCGAGCGAGGGGACGTTCCTGTAGTAGTTCCTGTCCCCCAAATAGTACCAGGAACTTCTTCGGTGGAAACGGGCCTTTTAAGGGAAAGTTTGACACAAACGTCCATTTTGATGCAGACGTGAACTGATCAGAGTTTAGGGGTCAAAGGTCAGTGTGACCTCACACCATGTTTTTGGTGTTCATTAAGGGTTTATTACGTGTTCTTGTAGGGTTCATTATAGGCCTGTCATGATAACAAACTTTGCTGGGCGATTAATTGCGTCAGAAATTATTGTAATAAGCAATAATATTGTGCTTTTAAGACCATTTTTATTATTGTTGTATTTTTCTTGTTTTTAGACCATTTTTTAAAGTCACCACCACAACATTATATGATCCATGTCAATGATGACATGCTTGCCCAGAGGTGAAATTTCGACGTAACTGCCTGTTGAATTCACATCAAGCACGATACAATTTTGCGAACAGCCTAAATGATTTAGCTTCTAAAAATAAATAGCACCAAGGCAAAAAAGAGATGTAAGAGCTATAAGTCAAAAAGTCTGGTAACCAATGAAAGTTTAATCTTTATTTAACTCATTATGCTATAAAAGTTTAATCTAAAAAGTAACGACTAAAGCTATAATCTTTTTGTTCGTTTTAATACTAAACACGTTCCTTTGCAACAATTACATGTCTATTTCTTCATTTTGTGACCGCAACATGAAGCCCCCCCCCAAGCCTGTGTGTGTGTGTGTGTGTGTGTGTGTGTGTGTGTGTGTGTGTGTGTGTGTGTGTGTGTGTGTGTGTGTGTGTGTGTCCCCTGATGAGAAGTTAGATTAACCCTTCAGTGTCACATTGAGCAGACTGATGACCCTCTGTGTCCATGGAGGCTCTGCCCTCACTGCACGGGTCCGTCCCAAGTCTCTTAAATTACTGCTAGCTGACTTTGCTAGCTGTTTAGCCCCTCCCACCTAGGAAAAAATGCTAGGAGCGATGAGCGAGCATTGTCAGTTTAAGAGACATGAGACGGCCTTACTCTGAAGGGTCACGTGAAGCAAAGTCCATTCCTGATGATGGCGGCACTGCTGGATCTGCTGCAACTGAGCCAGCGTTGGGCGTACACCCAAGTCCCATTATATTCGCTGATCAAAACTGACAGTAGTTTACAACAACATTAATTAAAGTAATAATATTAATTAATATTAATAATATTAATAGGCTATTTAGTATTACCTACAAGCTATTAAACTTTATTCCACTCACATGACATGCAGGACAATTAATGATGGGCAAATGTGTTTGTGTGTTTTCTCGTGTGTGTGTGTGTGCGCGCCTGGTGTTATATCAACACGTGTGGTTTTAGGCATGAGCTGCACATTTAACAGCCACACATCACCGACAGTCCGCTGAACAACGCAACGGGTTGTGAATGAAATAAACTTTATTACAACATGACAGTCTTGCAGGAAATATCATTAATGTTACTCTTTGTAGTCATGTGAATTACAGCGTGTCATTGCAAAGAATGGATGTAACGGGTACACTTGTGCTGTTTCTCCGCCATCTCGTTCAAATGAGCCAGATGTAGGGGGCGGGTATTTATACGTCACGGCGTTCAGCTGAAAAACTCTTCTGGATAGGAAGCTCTCGACCATCCTAGCTCGTAGCTGCTTAAAGCTTGCTGCTAGCTCCTAGTGCTAGCTCCTCGCTGCACAAATAAGAGACTTGGGACGGCCTAGAAGATGGCGGACCTTGAACGACTTCCAGTTCAAGCGAGGAGCTAGCAGTAGCACTATAAAAATAAGAGACTTGGGACACACCCCATGTCACCATCTCAGATCATAAATCGGATGGAGAGAATCGGTTGCGTGTGATGTCACAGATTAAATATATCTCCAAAGTAACTTCAGTGTTTACAGCTTATGTCTATTTGTTTGTTTGTTTCAGAGCCAAACAACGAGAGTCCACTAAATACGACAGCTGCCGAACTCTGGGACAACCAGGAAGGTGAGAAGTTGCTGCGTTTGCTGACATTGCGTAGCCAAGCTGTAGCGTTTGGACATTGCGTCTTTATGCTGCTGCGTTCGCTGACATCGCGTCTTTATGCTGCTGCGTTCGCTGACACCGCGTCACAATCTAACGATGGACATTTAATTTAAGTATGAATGTTGACACGTTCATCTGCTGCTCAAACCTGATTGGTCGATGCCGCTCTGATGAAATCCGTCCTGGCGCATCCTGAGTTTATAGATCAGCTGTAGATCCCTGATGTAACTACGGAGTAATCACACACTAATAAGCTGATCTCCTGAATGCAGCATC
Source organism: Epinephelus awoara (assembly GCA_035609425.1). Classification (NCBI taxonomy): domain Eukaryota; kingdom Metazoa; phylum Chordata; class Actinopteri; order Perciformes; family Serranidae; genus Epinephelus; species Epinephelus awoara. The sequence continues at coordinate 48,275,980 of CM069296.1, read as the reverse complement.
AACAGATGTGAGGTTAAGGTGCGGACACGCCAAACCAACATTGAAGAACTAGCAGTGACGAAAGCCAACTGTTGTGTTGCCTCATGTCGCCTTACGTCGCCCTGTGTCAGTTGCATTTGAACACACTACACGGACTACATCCGATGGCCAGGTAGCACGTACGTTCTGCACCTGCGTGAGAGAGTGGAGTGAGAGAGTGGTACATCCTGTCAGCCGAGGGGTTTCCTATCTGTGCAGCCCAGCACCGCAGCACCTCCACGGACTATTACATCCAGACGGTCCCGGTGTTTCCTCCGCAGGCTCCACTTCACTCAGCTGCCCGATAAACCCGCTGCTTCTTCCCACTTTAACCTGAATAACAAACCAGGGCTCGGTGCTCCGGTTGGATCCAAACGGAGAGCCGGGGCTAGCTCAGAGACTAGCGGAGGCTAACTGGCTGTGCTTCCCTCCGGTCATGCTGCAGCTAACGCTCCGCTAGCCGCTCCCAGCTAGCTCCGGTTTGTTATTCAGGTTAAAGTGGGAAGAAGCAGCGGGTCTGTGGGGCAGCTGAGTGAAGTGGAGCCTGAGGAGGAAGCACCGGTTAGCCCCGGTTTCACTGCAGGCAGATTCACTCGCTACAGGGGCGAGGAAATAAAACCTGAACAGCCAATCAGTGATCTCTCTCACCGACAAGCTCCGCCGCCGATACATGTTCAGTCGGCCGAAAAGCTGCTGATGCCAAAGTGCCAACGGTGCGGGACACACCGCAAAAATTAGGGGGACAGATGCTCACCGATGGCCCAACTTTGGTCGACGGCCGACCGTCGGCTTGCTGTGTCAGGACCTTTTCGAGATGAGACAGACTGCAGGGACTGAGGGGAGTTGTAGTTCTAACAGCTGTTTTGTCTCTTTCAGCCTTTAAAGCTCATCTTCATTCGACGTTCCAGAAGTGAAGCGGCGCCACCTTTTATTCTCTGGACTGTCTGTCTGTCTGTCTTCTGTTTGTACAGTATTTTTATGTTTGTTCACTTCACTGTATCAATAAAGTTCTTAATTCAACACACAGATGCTGACTGACTCTTTATTGGACAGAAACAGGAGGCTTTTGTCACAGCACCATAGAAACACTTGCTGGATAATCTAACGATGATGATGTCATTTGTTCCAGCTGATTATTCTTCTCCAATTCTTTTGACTCACTGCGTTTCATCCCTGGTTTGACACGCCTTTAGAGCTCAGCGTCCAGCTGGTGGTCAGCCATAATCTCCGCCCTGCCCCACCTACTTTCCCTCTGCTCTCCATGTGATGAAGCCGTTAATGAAACACTGAGCGCTGACATGAAGTGAAACTGCTGTTTGAAATATTCTCGATGTTCAGAACTTGTAGAAGATTGAAATTTTGTATAACAGTTGGGTTTTTTTTAAGTGGTGAAATGACCTCACGGTGCCTCTGAAGATGAACACAGATGGAAGACGTCGAGTCTCCAGGTGTTCATGTCACTGCTGTGAAAGAGAAACTTTGGAAAATATAGTAACTCCCTGTGAACTGATTTCTGTCGATCAGCACAGATTCTGTTCCAGACTGTGGAGCAGTTCTTAAACTCAGCCGATCCTCTTGCTCACTGAGTACGTGTTCATGCACACCACATTCCTGTATTATTCAGAATATCCTCAATATTCCGGTTGCACAGTCATGTAAAGTCATGTAAACACATGCATAACAGGTCATATTCCGATTGCAGAATACTCTGAATACGACCCCTGGCATATTCCTGTTTTAACCAGAATATTGTGACGTGTATACACCTTAAGCCTGATTTATGGTCGTGCGTTGAATCGACGACGACGCTACATTGTAGGGTATGGGGCTACGCAGAAGGCTCGCCGTAGCCCCCGGCGTAGCCTGACGTGCACCTCCCCCAAAAATGTAACTACGCGTCGAGGCGACGCAGACCGGCACGGCTGTGATTGGTTTGCTTGGTAGCAACGTATTTCCAGATTCCGCCATCCCCGCCAACTTTAAACATCTTCTATTGCGATGTAAATGTTGAGGCTCATTATATGTATGCCATTATGCACAACGTTCAATACGGATACGGCCGGAGCCGTCTGTCCGTGCTCCGCGTTCATTTCTCTGTGACCGGAAAAGCCGGAAGCTTAAACGAAGAATCAACTGGAGACGACGATAACCACTCAGGAAAGGAACGAAGCCTCCTCCCGCTCTGGCGGTGAATTGCACCGCGACGAAACGGAGTGATGGAGAAGTTCGAAGGGTTCACGGCAATCACGTAGCGACGTCGTCGATTCAACGCACGACCATAAATCAGGCTTTAATCAGAACATGCCATGTACCGGAATATTCAGTAACGCCTGCGCATGCTCGATTCACAAGAAATCTTGGGTTGTTGGTGTTGTGATGGTTATGGCGAGCAGGGAGAACAGCAGAACTGGCTTTGTACCTTCATCCACAGACTGTGGGGGGCTCTGGCTGGTGTGAACGGCATAAGCTGGACAGAAAGGTCCATACACTTGTTGGCCTTTTCTTCTCGCTCTCGTCTTCCATTGTTGAGGACAAAATGGATCAGCAGAGTGTTGTAGTTAAGTTGCGGTGCAAAAGCACAAGTAGGACAACACAGGGGTATGTGGGAAACAAACATTACAGATGAGTCAGCCAGGCCAGCCCCCCCGTAATCTATACTTTGATCCATTTGTTGTAAATATTTGTCATGTTAAAGAGGATATGAGAACAACACGTACGAGTTAAGTTAATGTTTTTATTTATTAATGGTAATCTAATCTGATCAATGGTTCGAGTTATCGAATGTGATCAATGGTCATAGTAATCTAATCTAATCAGATCAACCGTTGGATTAATCTAATCTAAACTTTTATTGAACATTTATTATTCACACACAGTCATGAGTATCCTGTAATCTTGTCAGGTGTGTTTAATGCAGCTGAGTCAGGACTCCATCTCCTCCACCCTCTACCCGACACAGCCCAGTCCCCAGCATGGTGGCTGGCAGCAGGCTACCATCTTATTGCTGTTGCTGTTGGAGACTACCTCAACCTCCATCAGGTCTTCCAGGGTGTCGTCTGGTTCGTCCAGTTCAGCGCAAGCTTCAGCCCATGCTGGTTGGGTCGCCTCTACGGACCAGAAGGCAACAGGAACCTGCAAAGCACCGTCAAGATTTAACAAAACACAGCAGGACACTCCCCCAGTTACAGACACTCCTTCCAAATACAAGACACTCCCCTAGCTACAAACAACCCCCCTAACCCTAACACAAATCCCCAGATACAAACAATCCTCCAGGTCCTACCTGGTTCTAGCTTTAAACCAGTGTCTGGTCTGCAGGTGAAACCTTGTCATGTTCATTTTGACCTAAACAGGAAGTGTTCCCTGTCTGTGATTGATCTCACCCTCAGCTGCATCTCACTCAGCATGGTTTCCAGTCCTGTAATATGACTGGTCAGGTCAGGGCTTGGCTCCTCCTCCAAGGTGAGCCACGGTGCCTGGACTGAAGCCACTCGAGCTGCCACCCCCACCACGCCATCGATACATCCTGGAGAAATAGAGGAGACAGGAAAGTGAGAGGTTTGAGGTCAGTAACACATTACAAACTATTATTATTAAGTTCTTGCGGGGTGTCTGTGACTCCTTGAAGTTCCAGTGGTTCAGATGGAGGTTGGAGGGGTCTTTTAGGGATGTTACAATCCTAGAGGGGGTTAGACCTTCAAATGTTTAAGCATTTATTTCATATTTACCAGAGACCCTTCAAGGGGGTTCTAGGCATTTCTGAGGATGCTCTTTGAGACCTTGAAAAATATCTGTTTGCCCACAAAGACAAGTATCAACAACCCATGAGAGAAAGGTATCCATGGCCTTCTCTTGGATGTTCCGGTTATTTCTGAGGTTTCATGGCTCCTTAAAGAAGTTCCAGTGGTCTTCATTAAGGTTGTAGGGTGGTCCTTGAATGATTTGCTGCACTTTACACAATGAGGTTTGAGGGATCACTGAAACGAAGTATCTTTGAGGACACACGTTGTCTCTCCTGAACAAAGTCCAGTGGTCTTCAGTTTATTCTATTAGTCCTTGAGGAGATTCAAGTACTTAACGAAAGATTTTTCTAGGATTTTTTGCAGTACTTTTTTGGGTCCATGAAGAACATGAATCTCTAAGGACAGGTACCAAGAATCAAAATATTCCAGGAATCTTGGAAAATAGGTGTCAGAGAAGAAGTGTCAGGGAAAAGAGAAGAGGCTGTGGAGTTCTTGATACGATTATTGACGTCCTTACAAAGGGCCTTGAAGATATTCCATATTCGACAAACAAAACTGGAAGGAGATTGATTTTTATTTCTATTAATATTGCTGTGCTGGTGTATTTACCTGTCCTTTCCAAATAAAGATGCAATTTTAAAAAAGAGAAGATATTCCATAATATGGAATATTTTCTCTTTGGAAGGAGGTTCAAAGGAGGCTTCAGGAGTCTTTAAAGAGTTTCTAAGGATCTTCCGAAGGATTTGGGGATTGACAAGGAAGCTCCAGGACTTCTTGAGGAGCACACAGGTGTCCTCAAAAGGTTCTCAAGACCAAATTTGGGTATAACGCGTTACAAAGTAATGCGTTAGAGTACTTTGATTACTTTTTGCAGTAACGAGTAACCTAACGCGTTAGTACATGTGCCACTGTACGTAAACATTCAAGCTACTGTATCCTCCACAACCAAGTTCCTGCAAATATTTCACAATAAAAGCCTATTTAGAAAATGGAGGGATTCTCTCAGCCGCAGTTATAAGGGCATTTAATTTGAAAGGAATTCAGGAAGTGTTGAGTTTGAAATGACGGTGCGATATGTTAATTTTACAAAGACAACGGAGCGGATAAAAAGTAAATATATAAACACACAGAGAGATTAATAAATAACAGAGCGTCTATAATGTAGTTTGTTTCAAATGAAGCTGGAGCCTCTGCAGTTGTGGTGAGTAAAAGCCCCGCCGCTATTTGTTAATGTTATTACTTTATGTCCGACCATGAGGATGTACCATTGTTTGCTAGCTTGATGCTAATGACAGTAACGTTAACTCAGCGGGTTGACAAAGTGCCTCTGCTGTTTCACACCATCATTTCCCCCTTTTACTCTGTGTGCTAACATCCCTAGAGGAAATATTAAAAATGCTGGGGTGTTGCTGTCATACAGTTGTCTACGGCAGCAGATCGTTCTGTGTTTCTACTGGTCAAAGTGACGGCTGTGATGGGAGAACTGGATCTCAGTGAAGGGAGAGTGGTCCATAACTTTAATTTTGGAGACAAAAAAATGTAGGCTTAGCGCCCTGTGGTCCATTGCCCAATAGGAAATGTAAAATACTCCACAGTACTTTAAAAGTACTTGAATTATTTTACTCAGGGAGTAATGCAGTAAAGTAACTCGTTACTTTAAAAAAAAAAAAGTAACGCAGTAAAGTACTTTGATTACTTTTAAAGTAACCCTTACCCAACTCTGCTCAAGACCCTTAAGGTAGTTCCAGGATTCAGAGACTCTGACAGCAATTCAGTGGGTGGGAAGATAAGAAAGAAAGCAAGGAAGGTGAGGAAATAAGGTAAGAAAGACAGTTTCAAAGGCAGGAGGCTGTGACACATGGCTCAACCAATCACAGAGCTTCCACAGACAGGAAGTTGAAGACATCAGCTGACCTGTGTTGACGAGGGAGCGTCTGTCATAGCGCTGGGTCAGAGGGAACTGTCCAATCAGAACGCACGCCTTACGGAGGTCAGACAGGAAGCTCTCTAATGACGACAGGAAGAGAACCCACAGACGTTCTGATACCTGTCTGTCCTCCACACCTGTGGGGGCGGAGTCACTGTCAGAAAGCAGACGCACCAGACGCCGGGATAGGCCTGCAGACAGACAGACAGACAGGTGAGATACAGACAGACATGTGTATGGACAGGTGTTTGGGTGGACAGGTCTTTGTACCGCTGCAGATTCGGTGTGCTAGCGCTCTAGTCTCGTCCATCTCGTCTCGCAGGAAGCTGCAGTCTGCAGAGCTGCCAAGTGATGCTGCCAGCTGTTGGAAACAGGAAGTGACCCGACTGAGAGCCTCCTGAGCGCGCTCACACTCGACCTGCTGCCGCCGCCGCGCTGCCAGCTCATCCACTGAACGACGCCACCGGCTCATGATGTCATCACCCACCTGCCGGGGAGGACAGGTGAGGAGAGACATGTGAGGACGACTGATCTTAATGCAGAGATGGTTCATGAAACACTCGTTAGCTCGTAATGAATCTTTGAGTCTACAGACATAACCAAACCACCATCATCACCATCATCACCACCATCATCATCACCACCATCATCACCACCATCATCACCATCATCATCATCATCATCATCATCATCATCATCATCATCATCATCATCATCATCATCATCATCATCATCATCATCACCACCATCATCATCACCACCACCATCATCATCACCACCACCATCATCATCACCACCACCATCATCATCATCGATTGCTTTATTTTGAACATATAAGCAGTTAAAAATAGAAAAAATAAAAAACAAGACAAAAGGAAACACACCTGAGGGGTATTCCAGGTAGGAGGTTCAACAAACTGAGTCTAACCCTGAACTCTGAGTTGATTTACCCTGAGATGGGAAACTCTGAGTTACCGGTTCCAGAACAGCTGATGTGAGTTAGTTCAGTCAACTCTGAGTATGTTCACTCTGAGTTAAGCCGACAATAAAAAGCCATCATCAATGGAGCTCTGACTCCACCATTCACCATGGCAACAGGTAAATAAAAGACAGCGCCTCCATTTTAATCCAGTGGATGTAGAGATATTAATGCATGTGTAGCAAACAGTGCACGTTTATCTTTAAAAGAAGAGCCTGAGTCAGAGCGAGGAAAGTGTAAATAAGTTAATAAGTTTATTCAGTGTTGTCCGTTTGTTCATCATTTATCAGACTTAAATTTCCTTAATGAAGATAAAGTGGTGGAATCTGACTGTGTATCAGGCTATAGATACATTACATTATATTAATAATATATAGTAATATATTGTTCAGATTTACAAGCTGACATCAGTGCAGGTGGATGCCCCCCTGGTGTCCTGGATTGTAGACTACTTGACTGGCAGACCACAGTATGTGCGCTTGCAACGCTGTGTGTCAGACAGAATGGTCAGCAATACTGGGGCCCCACAGGGAACTGTCCTCTCTCCCTTCCTCTTCACCCTCTACACCACGGACTTCAGCTATTGCATTGAGACCTGCCATCTTCAGAAGTTTTCTGATGACTCTGCTATAGTTGGATGTATCACCAAGGGTGATGAGGATGTGTACAGGGCTGTTGTGGATAACTTTGTCACATGGTGTGAGCAGAACCATCTGCAGCTCAATGTGGCAAAGACAAAGGAACTGGCAGTGGATCTGAGGAGGACCAAGACACCAGTGACCCCTGTTTCCATCCAGGGGGTCAGTGTGGACAGCTATAAGTACCTGGGGGTACACATGGACAATAAATTGGACTGAGGTCCTTCAACATCTGCAGGACTATGCTCAGGATTGTCTATGACTCTGTGGTGGCCAGTGCTATCCTCTATGCTGTTGCGTGCTGGGGCAGCAGGCTGAGGGTGGCGGACGCCAACAGACTCAACAAACTGATCCGCAAGGCCAGTGACATTGTGGGAACAGAGTGTGACTCTCTGATGGTGGTGTCAGAGAGGAGGATGCTGTCTAAGCTATGTACTATCTTGGACAATGTCTCACACCCATTCCACCATGTGCTGGTCAGGCACAAGAGTACTTTCAGTGGGAGACTCATACCACCAAGATGTACCACTGAGCGCCACAGGAAATCATTCCTGCCTGTGGCCATCAAACTGTCCAACTCCTCCCTCTGAGTGCCCCTGAGACTTTTTTACACACTGCAATAATCTAATGTAACTTGTGCAATAACCCCATTTCACTCTGACTGTATATATTATATTCTGTTTGTGTGAATAATCTTGTTCAGTTTACTATATATATACATATACAGTCATGGAAAAAATTATTAGACCACCCTTGTTTTCTTCAATTTCTTGTTAATTTTAATGCCTGGCTCAACTAAAGGTACATTTGTTTGGACAATTATAATGATAACAACAAAAATAGCTCATGAGAGTTTAATTTAAGAACTAAGAACTATTCATTTTCCATGGTTTTCTTGATAATAACCAAAATTACTTAAATTCTTACATCAATAGCTATGGCATTGTACCGCCAAAAACACTACTTTTAAGCATTCCATGTTTTCTTTTCTGTTTGCTTTAAACACATGATACACACAAGAGTTAATACTTGATTGCATAACCATTGTTTTTGATGACTGCAGCCATGCGTCTTGGCATGCTCTCCACCAGCTTCTGACATTGTTCTGCTGTCACAGCAGCCCATTCCTGTTGGATAAATTCAAACAAATTTTCTTTGTTTTTGGGCTTGTGGTTCTCCATTTTGAGTTTGATGATTTTCCACAGGTTTTCAATTGGATTAAGATCTGGTGATTGAGCAGGCCAAGGCATGGTGCGAATGTTGTGGTTCTCCATCCAGGCTTTAACTGATCTTGCCGTGTGGCAAGGGGCATTGTCTTGTTGGAAAATCCAGTCATTCGAGGCAGGAAAGAGTTTTCCAGCTGATGAAAGAAGACTGTTTTCAAGGGTAGTCCTGTACATGACCTGGTTCATTCGGCCTTCACACAATTGCATTTGCCCTGTTGCACTCAGACTGAAACAACCCCAGATCATGACTGATCCACCCCCATGTTTTACTGTAGGGGCAAGACAGTCTGGGTTGTAAGCTTCTCCAGGCTTCCTCCTAACCAGTAAGTTGGCTGGAGTGGGCATCAATTCAAAATTGGATTCATCACTGAAGAGAACCTTAGCCCAATCATCAACAGTCCAATCCTTGTGGTCTCGAGCAAAGAGTAACCGGGCCTTCCTCTGCCTTTCATTGATGAAGGGCTTCTTGCGTGCTCTGTGTGACTTCAAACCAGCTTCAACAAGTCGGTTTTGAACTGTCCTTGCCGAACAAGTCACATTTCTCGACAGTGCCCACTCATTTTTAAGGTCCCTGGAGGTCTGACGACGATTCCTGACACAGGAACGGATGAGTGCACGGTCATCTCGTGGGGTAGAAAGACGTTTCCTGCCACGGCCAGGTAGCAATTTGGTAGTGCCATGTTCAGCTTGTTTTTTTTTGTTGTAATGAACGGCTGTCTTGGAGATCTTCAGTTTTTTCGCTACCTGTCTCTCACTCATGCCAATTTCCAGCAGTGCCAAGATGGCTGCCTTTGTGGCTTCACATAATTCTTTTGTTTTAGGCATTATGTGAGAGCTGACAACTTCTGAGTTGTGCTACGGCTTGAATGTAAGCAGGAAACCACTCTAGGCCTTTGCATGTGCAGTGCTGCTTGTGACATGAAATGGCCTCTTATATACCCTGGGAATCAATTAAGCTTAAGAATGTCAAATGGGCCATAAAGTATTATGTGACCAGCTGCATTTTTTGTTGTGTTCATTGTATTATACGTTTAGTGGTACCAGATATTAGAATGAACAAGAAATTGAAGACAACAAGGGTGGTCTAATAATTTTTTCCATGACTGTATATATAATCCTGTGTCGTTCTAGTTTTTTCAGTAATATATCATGATTTATTGTGTCAAATGCTTTCTTTAAGTCAATAAATACCCCAACAGCGTGTTTCTTTTTGTCTATGGAATTGGTCATTTCTTCTATGAGTTCAGATATAGCTAATGATGTTGAGCGGTTAGTTCTGAATCCGTTCTGGCTGTCTGTGAGTAAATTGTAATTATCTAAGAAATCATAAGCATAATCTGTCTTTGAAGAGTTTTTCCAGAATTTTTAAGAATTGTGGTAGGAGAGAGACCAGCATGTAATCTGTAAAGTGGTGTTTGTTGCCATTTTTATGTATCGGTATGATTTTTGCTGTTTTCATTTTACTCGGAAATTGTCCGGATTTAAATGACAAATTACAAATATGTGTCAATGGCTGAACCACCCTTTTTACTATTTTCATATCAATTTGATCACAATCAGTAGATGTTTTGTTCTTGTATTCATTAACAATCTCAATAATTTCTTCTTCTTCTACCAGTTTAAGAAACATTGAGGCAGCGTTTCTTTCAATAAGATCATCACCATCACCATTATACTGTATATACTTTCAACATATTGTACCACAATAGCCAGAATTATAATTATAATATTATAGCTGCTGCTCAGCGATGGGTCGGGTCCAGGCATTTTTAGGCAATTCTGAGCAACAAGCAGAAGAATTGGAAGACATTTAGGAATTTAGCAAAACAATCTGTCTTTTGCATCATCTGAGGCTTGAACTCACAACCTCTGAGATTAAGAATCAATTTCTATCTCACTGAGCTAATTAGTCAGTGACAATTCATGTGTAGCTTCACAAATTGACTAAGCCAGACGTGCGGGTTTTGCAGCCGTCCATGCATGGAAAAGCAGATTTCAAACCACTGTAAAAAAAATTCAGTTATCAAAACAAAAATCTGAAAATGCACATATTGCATCTAGACAGCATGGAGATGTTGGTAATTTATTTTAACAGTGATTGATTTGCTCCATAAGTGAAAAACTGCTGTTTAACTAGTTGAGCTATGTACAAAGTGAGAAGCCTCAGATGGTTTCACACTGAAGTATTGACACTGGATCTTTGTGCAAAGTTTGGTTTATTTTCAAGCATGAGAAGGCAGATTTTCTAGCAGAAAGACTTGAAGATGCTGCACAGTGATCAGTCACGCTCAGACAATTTTAAGCAATAAGCTGGAGCACAAGAAGATGTTTACATTACAATGTGGATTCTGCACCAAAGCTCGAATCTGCAACCTCTGAAACCTAAGACAGTCATCTACCACTCTGAGCTAATTGGCAAGTAGCAACTCAACAGTGGCTTCACAAACTGAGTAAGCCATTCACTGTTGTGTAGGAAAGCAGCCGTCCATGCATGGGAAGGCAGATTTGAAACCACTGTAAAAAATTCAGTTATTAAGACAAAAATCTGAAAATGCACATATTGCATCTAGACAGCATGGAGATGTTGGTAATTTGTTTGTAACAATGATTGATTTGCTCCATAAGTAAAAAAAAAAACCCTGATGTTTAAAATTGCCATTTTTGTTCACATTAGAGCAAAATTCAAAATGCTGTCAAAAATTCAGTTTTTGAGATAAAATTCTGAAATTTCCCACACATCATCTACCATGACTCTAGAATTTTGTCTTTTGTTTTCATGAACATTGAAGACTTATTTAGCAAGAATTTGCATGTATATGTTTACAGTACCGTTTACAGTCAAACATTTTGATGCACTGTAGGCTCAATTTTTGATAAATCAAAAATCTGAGAAACTTGAGAAGCAAAAATTTTGGGAGGAGATAGGTTTAAGAAGTTTTACAGTTTTTGGAAAAAAAACAGTGATGAACGTCATAAATTTTTAATAGGTTTAAATGTACAAAAGTTTCTTCAGTATTGGGGCTACAGATTGATGAAAGTTGTGAAGTTGTAGCATGTATGGTTGATTTGTTATGAAGTTTTGAACTTTAGACGCTTGCTGTAGCGCCACCATCAGGACTATTGGCTTGAGTTTACAGCTGAGGATATCTGGCATGAGACTGGACCTTTGTGCAAAGTTTGGTGGTTTTTCACCCATGGGAAGTATGATTTCCTCGGAAGAACAAGAAGAAGAAAGAATAACAAGAATACCTAGGATTACAATAGTGTCCTTGCAGCTTAGCTGCCCGGACCCATCTTTTCGGGCCAGGATAGGCCTAATTTTCACAATATTACGCAGATGAAAATATGCAGTCCGTGAGGTTTGTTTTAAATGAGAATTAAAAGACAGATCTTGATCAAATGTTACTCCGAAGTTTCTTACGGTAGTGCTAGAGGCCAGAGTAATGCCATTGAGAGAAACTATGTCATCAGATAAAGAGTCTCTGAGTTGTTTGGGGCCAAGAACAAGGCAATTATGAAGTTTAGTTAATTTTAGCAGCCTAAAGTGAAACCCGAGCCCTGGTTCAGTGACAGGACTCATGCAGTTCGACGGGAGTGCCGCAAAGCCGAACGCGGGTGGAAGAAGGACAAGCTCCATGTTTCATTCCAAATCTTAAAGGACTGTTGGCACTGTTATCAGAACACTATTAAGGAAGCCAAAAGAGAATACCTCATTGTGTCAAATAGCCATAACCCTCGTGTGTTATTCAAAACTATTGACTCTGTTTTAAATACCCCGCAGTCTGTCTGCTTGGAAGCATCCCCTGAGCTGTGCAATAACTTCCTGCACTTTTTCATAGACAAGGTTGTTAACACAAGGGCTCTCATTTCAGCGCCTGCCTCTGACCCCTCTGTCTCTGTCCCTTGCCAGACTGTGTGTGATAAATTTGAGCTTGTGACCTTGTCACTTTTAGATGATGTGGTTGGCCATATCAAGCCATCAGGTTCCCCTTGTGATACCGTCCCTCCTCACTTTTTTAAAGAAATCTTCCCTAGTATAGGGCAGCTGGTCCTTGCCATCATTAACAGCAGTCTGTCCTCTGGTGTTCTGCCCATTAGCTTTAAACATGCAGTAGTGCAGCCCCTGCTGAAGAAACCTGGCCTCGACCACACTGTATTGGCTAATTTCAGGCCCATCTCCAAGCTGCCTTTCATTTCGAAAATCTTGGAGAAAATTGGTCATGCACAGTTAAAATCTTTTCTGGATGAGCATAATATCCTGGAGGTCTTTCAGTCTGGTTTTAAAACCATGCACAGCAGAGTCAGCTCTACTAAGGGTTTTTAATGACATCCTGGTGATTATGTAATTCTTGTCTTATTGGACCTAACAGCTGCCTTCGACACTGTGGGCCACAATATTTTATTATCCCGGTTGCAGCACCATGTGGGCATCTGTGGTAGTGCTCTGGAATGGTTTAGGTCCTATCTGGCAGACAGAACTATGTGTGTAAGCCTTGCTGGTTCTGAGTCCCACTCTGCTCCTCTGTCATATGGGGTTCCACAGGGCTCAATTTTAGGGGCCCTGCTTTTTTCATTGTATTTGCTTCCTATGGGGTCCATTCTTAGAAAGCACAGTATCTCCTTCCATTGTTATGCTGATGACAGTCAGATTTATGTGCCACTGAAGAAGAGAGATGCTTTCTCCCTACAGCCGCTTCTGTCATGTCTTACCATTTTTTTTCCCTGTTAAAGGGTTTTTTTGGGGAGTTTTTCCTTATCTGCTGTGAGGGTCCAAAGGACAGAGGGATGTCGTATGCTGTAAAGCCCTGTGAGGCAAATTGTGATTTGTGATATTGGGCTTTATAAATAAAATTGATTGATTGATTGATGACATTAAAGCCTGGATGGCCTTAAACTTTTTAAATTTCAATGAAAAGAAAACAAAGGTGATGGTGTTTGGTCCAAATAGCTCTTGTGAAACCCCCCTGTTGATTTGGGCCCCTTGGCAGTATATGTGAAGCCGACAGTTTCTAACTTGGGTTTTAAGATGGACAGAGGTTTTAAATTGGAGCGTCAAATTGGTGCAGTGGTTAAGTCCAGCTTCTTTCACCTTAGACAGCTGGCAAAGGTTAAACCTTTTATTGCACAAAAGCACTTTGAAATAGTAATCCATGCCTTCATCGCGCTCTTTATTTTGGAGTCAGCCAGTCTTCCCTCACACGTCTCCAGTTAGTTCAGAACGCCACTACACGGCTGCTAACTGGAACATGTAAGAGGGAACACATTACGCCCATTCTGGCCTCCCTCCACTGGCTGCCCGTGCACTTTAGAATTCATTTTAAGATTCTTTTATTTGTTTTTAAATCTTTAAATGGTCTCGCCCCGCCTTACCTCTCTGAGCTGCTTCATCCTTACGCTCCTGCTCGGTGCCTCAGGTCAGCTGATCAGCTGCTCCTGGATGTACCGAGGTCTAAGCGGAAGCTCAGAGGGGATAGAGCCTTTTCTGTGGCAGCCCCCAGATTGTGGAATGATTTACCTGTCCACATTAGACTGGCCCCCTTACTGTCCGTTTTTAAAACCAGTCTTAAAACCCATTTTTGCTCCTTGGCTTTTAAACCAAATCTTGTTTTACTGTTTTATTGTTTTTATTGTTTGTCTTATGTTTTTATTTTTGTACAGCACTTTGTTTCCGCTGTGGTTGTTTTTAAAGTGCTCTATAAATAAAGTTGAGTTGAGTTGAGTTAATTGATTACTTTCTTCTGGCTTCAGCTACAACTGTGTATCATCCGCATAACAATGGAGATTTAAAGAGTGATTTCTAATGATGTTACCTAAAGGAAGCATATAGAGTAAATTAGGTGTTTATCCCATGAGCCATACTCCAATCCACTGAGTGGACCCCAGACCTCACTTCCATACAAGGCTATTGGCAAAATTACATAATCAAATATTTTTGTCCATATTTTAACTGGAATGTCAGTGTTGAAGAATTTGTATGTAGATCCTGGGTGCAGCAGCTGTGTGGACCAGATTGTCGGGGTTGTGACCAAGGGTAACGTCCTTCAGGGTTTTTGCGAATGTTCTTATCCCAGCCTTGTTCAGGTGTAGTCCGTCGTAGAGATCCCAACTTCAACTTCAACTTCAAACAACTTAATTTATCCCCACAGGGCAATTCAGTTTGCAGCCTCACTCACATAGAACAACAACAAAAGACCACAAGATAAAAACCAACAAACAACAAAAACAAAACAAAAACAACAACACATACAGCATCCACTCTGTCAGTACCACAGGTTGGCAAGGCAACCGGAGCTAGCAGCAAGTAGCAATAATAGAATAAATAATGAATAAATAAATACACATTAAGGCTCTCAGGTTTACAATGCCTGGCCTGTACATTTAGCTGTCAGCAGCATTTAGAAGCCTGATGGCGGAAGGAATAAATGAATTTGCATATATGTTTGATGCCATCAGGGGGGCAAGGTAACGCCGCCCTGATGGCATCAAACAGAACTCCTGACTGAGGATGTGGTCAGGGTGACTAATGACCTGTCTGGCTTTCCGGATAACACGCTTTTTCCAGGTGGAGCTTAAGTCTGTTAGCTGGACTCCAATGATCTTGGAACAGACTTTAATAATGCTGCAGAGACAGTTCGTCTCCTTCACAGATAGACCATAAAACCAACAGATAAAAGAAAACATCAACAGACTTTCAATAAAAGAATGATAAAAGTTACATAAAATGCTCTTAGAAACATTAAAAGAATTCAGCTTCCGCAGTAGATGGATACGTTGTTGGCCCCGTTTAACAATAGACTCTGTGTTTTTATCAAACTTGAGTCCGGACTCAAACATTGTACCTGAGTACTTGTATGTCTCCACAATTTCCACATTTTCTCCATGAATAGTGCATGCAACAGGGTCAGGACGGTTCTTCCTAAAATCAATGATTAGCTCCTTGATTTTTGTCACGTTTAAGTCCAGGTAGTTATCATCACACCATTCCACAAATGAAGATAATGCACAGCCATGATCTGATTGGGCCCCCTGGAGGAGTGACAGTAGGGCTGTGTCATCAGAAAATTTAACAAGATGACTGCCCATTTGAAAAGACCTGCAGCTGCAGGGCCGTGCCGCCCATAGGGCAGGTTAGGCAAATGCTAGAGGCGCCAGCATGCCAGAGGGCGCCAAATTGGTCAGGCACGGTCCTGTGCAGCTGTCAGTATACATAATAAATAACAAGGGAAAAAGGACACAGCCCTGTGGAGAGCCTATGTTTAAAGTGATGAAGGTGGACATATGGCCATTCACAAATACTCGCTGAATTCTGTCTGTTAAAAAATTTAAGAGCAACAATAAAATCTGATAAGGTAGGTAAAAGTAAGAAGCAAGACGTTCAATTAAAATGTGAGGCTGCATCTAATTAAAAGCTAAGGAAAAATCAGCAAATAAAAGCCTTGCATGTGCACTGGGTTTTTCAAGGTGCTTATATAACCTGTCTAGGATAAAAATCTTAGCATCATCCACACCTTTCCCGGACTGATACGCAAATTGTAGTGGATCAAGTTTGCCATTTATAAGGGAGACAATTTCATCCTTCAATATCTTCTCAAAAACCTTCATCTCAAGAGACGTTAGAGCGACTGGCCTGAATTCAATGTCCCAATGTCCCAATGTTGGTGTGGTGGGCGAGGTGGATGTTTGGGGGGGCTGCAAAGCCCCTTGAGACTTCCATGTTGATGTCATGGATGACACGCGGAGGGGTGTCTGTCCTGGGCAGAAGGGTAGAAATAATCACTCTGCTGTCTGGGAACTCTTTGGAGGCCCTCTCAGCCATCTTGGTCATGGCCTCAGCAGTGCCCCGGTGGAGAGTATGGAGGTCATTGGTTCCTGTGTGCACCACGATGTATTGAGGGCTCCCCAGTGTGTCCTGCCTAAGCAGCTCCATGGCATGGCCCGTGTTTCTGCAGTGTTTGGCTGTGGTGTTGAGGCCAGGGAAGAGGCGTTTGGCATTCAAATATTTTCCATTTGAGTCCATGAGTAGGACTGCCTGGACTTCTGGCCTGGCTGGTCTGTCAGATTTGGGCTCTGTGTGTAACAGAGGCTGGGCGGCAGGGAGGTCAGGAGGGGAATCTCTGGGTATCAGGGTCGGAGAGGTGGGTAAAGGCTGTGAGAGGGGTGGCTGCCAGTGTTGGTGGGAGCTGGAAGTTCGGCAGCAGGGGAGAGGGTCGGTGTTGGGACATCTGCATGTGTGTCACTGGGTGACAAAACATGGCATCTCCTCTCCTGAAGTTGCTTTCTCATCTCCTTTAGCTCTCTGCTGAAGCTGATGTCTCTGTCGGCAGCATCCTCCTTTACTTTCAGTGCCTGGGCTCGTAGGGTGGTGTTCTCCTCCTCCAGCTCATGCATGGCCTGTGTTAGCTGTTGGAGTCTCCTCTGGGTCTCCATCAGCTCTGATCTGGTTTCCTGGTTCTCCTCTCTCAGCTCAGCTATGGCCTCTTGGCTGTCTTGCCTCAGCTGTTGAAGCTCGTGTCTCAGCTGTTGGGTAGAATCAGACTCAGCTAGCTTGGCCAAAGTGAGCTCCCTGAAGTCAGCGAAGTCCAGCTCCAGGAGGGTCAGGCTCTCTCTCAGTTGTTGGAGGAGCTTGGGGGGTGTTGGTGGTGTGGGGCCAGGTGGACTGATTGTTAGCTTCAGGCCTGACTGTGTGACCTCTGGGACCATTGTGCCATCCTCCTCTTCCTGTTCCGTGTCTCCTATAGTGTCACTGCTCGTACTGGGTCGATCTCTCAGAGCTCCTGCCTTCATCATGGGAAAGAGTCCCTCAAAGGCATTGAGGCTTACCTCATTTCCCTGGACCAGTATTGTGCTTTTTTCAGTATAGTAGGTGAAAGTGAGCAGAGGGTTGTCTGTGTTCAGGTTTTCATCCTGACACACAGTTAGGCGGCCACCTCGTCCAATGCCTTCTTTGGCAATATGTTTGTAATTATTACAAATGATCTCCTTCCACGTGGTGATGTTCTCTGTATGGAAGAGGACGTTGTTTTTTATCTTCTTTCCGTTGCAGAAGATGAAGTCAGCAAACAGTTGTTCTGGATTAGATTAAAGTTTTGTTTCTTTGTGTTTTTTCTTGGCTTTAGCACTGCTACAGTTAGCAGGGTATTCTACCTCTCTGCTGTAGCTGCAGCTGTTCTTAGCTTCGGTCTCCATGGTAACACACTGACAACACTTTATGCCAACTGCCAAAATCACAAAACTAGCTCATTTTGTGATTTTAAGCTAATATGTCTTCAGATTTCTTTCACCTCTTTCAACTTTGTAAATGAAGTGTCTTTGTCTTCTGCTTCTTTTCGTCTTCTCTCACCTCATCTCCAGGTTTTGTGTCAGGCTAGCAGGGTTTGTTGGTTTGCTGCTTGCTGTCTTTCAGGTTAGATGTGCTGGAGATCTTCTTGTTTTGGCACTATTTTGTTGTTATTTGTTTTTCTTTTCAATCTTTATATCCTTATGTTGCTATTTACAGGATATCAGTTTCCTCTGTTTCGTTTTTTCATCCAAAAGTTGAAGATATTTCAGGAGCTCATCTTTTCTGTTTCTCTCTCTCTCTCTCTCTCTCTCTCTCTCTCTCTCTCTCTCTCTCTCTCTCTTTCTGTCTCATTGTGTCATACGGATTACTGTTAATTTATCATGTTGATCTGTTCTGTACGACATCTACTGCACGTCTGTCCGTCCTGGAAGAGGGATCCCTCCTCAGTTGCTCTTCCTGAGGTTTCTACCGTTTTTTTCCCCGGTAAAGGGTTTTTTTGGGGAGTTTTTCCTTATCCGCTGTGAGGGTCTAAAGGACAGAGGGATGTCGTATGCTGTAAAGCCCTGTGAGGCAAATTGTATTTGTGATATTGGGCTTTATAAATAAAATTGACTGATTGATTGTTGTCACAGACACATCCAACATATTCTGTGATGTCATGTTTACTGCAGTGTAGACATCATAACATAAAGACAAGAATAAACAAACATGTTCAGTTATCTGTCTTATAAGTTGAATAAATAAACATTCAACAGGTAAACAAAATAATAATAAACATAATAATTACAGCACGTCCTGGATTCTGTCTAGAGAAAATCCAGCAGATGGTTCCACAAAACAAACATCTGTCAAACAAAGAAACATCTGTCAAACAAAGAAACATCTGTCAAACAAAGAAACATCTGTCAAACAAACGTGTAAACGTGTCAGAACTTCAAGCTGATGGATGATGAATGTTTATCTTTATTGATAAACAAGGTAATACAAGAATAAATGACTGATCGATTGATCATCGGTGAATCTGATTTATGATGCATTAGTAACTCCATCATCTGTAACGAATCAACGGGTGGTGTATTAAACATAGATGGAGGGTGATGATGTCATCAGTTTCACCGTGACACTGATGAAGAGCTTCAGTCGGTGACGTATGTTGCCACTTCCTGTGACGTGTGGTTAAGATCAGATGACGCAGAGCTGAGGTTCGGAGAATGTTTATTTATTTATTTTTTATTCAACCTTTATTTAACCAGGAAAAGACTCATTGAGATTAAAAATCTCTTTTACAAGCGTGTCCTGGCCGAGACAGGCAGCAGCATAATCATACATACACACAAACACAAGGTGAACATAAACATTAAAAACACTTAGCATCCAAAACAGCAACAATTCAAAGTCAGCTGTAATAATAAAAGCCTCAGGCAAAACATCTACCACCAGATGTCTCTGCCTCCAGGTCATCCAATTTCCCCTTAAAAGTGTTCAAAGGTGTATGAAACTTGGGTGGTGTTGTCCTACCTGCTGCAGGTCACGACTCCATCCACCTTCTTCTTCTTCTTCTGCGGTGGAGGACCATATGGTGTCAGGCAGGTTTCTATAAACACTCTCCTCTCGGGGGATCGTCAGTGTTTTTAATGAATGCCAGCTGAGGTCCTCCCAGGAGACGCTCTGTTTTACCCTCAGCTCTGCCTCGCAGGCAAACCTCTCTGTCAGGGACTCACCTGTCCAGGTAGGCTGCATCACATCAGGGTTATTTATAGACAGAGGGATCCGGTCTGGTGCCGTTCTTGTCTTTTCCATCCCGTCAGTGTCCCGTCATTATATCAATCAATCAATCAATTTTATTTATAAAGCCCAATATCACAAATCACAATTTGCCTCACAGGGCTTTACAGCATACGACATCCCTCTGTCCTTTAGACCCTCACAGCTGATCAGGAAAAACTCCCCCCAAAAAAACCTTTACCGGGGAAAAAAACGGTAGAAACCTCAGGAAGAGCAACTGAGGAGGGATCCCTCTTCCAGGACGGACAGACGTGCAGTAGATGTCGTACAGAACAGATCAACATGATAAATTAACAGTAATCTGTATGACACAATGAGACAGAAAGAGAGAGAGAGAGAGATGCAGGACAGACGGTAATGACAGTAGCTTACAACAACATTCATGAAAGTAATAATATTATCGTTATAGTTCTGGCTACTGTGGTACAATATGTTGAAAGTATATATTAGTATCAGGCAGTATACATGTGTGATAATAATCATATGTGTATAATAACAGTAGAAGTATGACTAATGACTAATGATGGCAGCAGCAGCACCAGGAGGCATCTGGCAGGACCACGGCAGCAGCACAACCACACACGTCACACTATCCAGGCACCGCTGGGGTATGAGTTAACCTGAGAGACAGTGGAGCACAAAGGCTCTAGAGAAGAAGCCGAGTTAGTGACTGGCACCTGGAGGACATTTGAATCAGTCACCTGGACTCTGATGACGATGCCTGCTGGACGTGAGACATTCAGGACTGACAGACATCAGGGACGTGGACAGACAAGAACCTTCACAGAGACTATGAAGATAACGAACACCATCTCAGACTGTTCGGAGTGTCACCATCACTGTTGAACATGTTCACCTAAAATCAGTCCTCCAACTTCTGTCAGTCCAGTCTGTCTCCGATCTGTCCTATGTCCTCTGTCCTGTCTCGAAGACCAAACACAACAACCATTGACACAGAACCTCAACTCTGGTTAATCATGGAGAACAAACACAGGTTATCTTTGCCTATCGCACCTGTGCTCTCACACCTGTAGCAGCAGCAGTAGTAGTGGTCGTAGTAGTAGTAATAGTTGTAGTAGTAGTCATATGTGTAGTATTTTAAGCACTGTGATGAGTAATAGTTCAGTGTCTGTAGTTTATTCAATGCTCCGCCCACTACAGAGGCAGAAAGTGACACAACAACTGCTGCAGGTCAGCTGACCACCAGAGTTCTTCTGGTGTCACCTGATCCTCCCCACCATCATCATCATCATCATGTCAGGATTCATTAATCAAACATCAAATCAAACGATGGCACTTTACAGACAGAGAACTTAAAGGAACAGTTCAACACTTTATTACATCATCTGGTTCTCAGGTTTCACACTGGGAGACTGTTAGCTTAGCTTTGCACACAGCCTGATAACAGGGGAAACTCTTAGCTTAGCTTAGTTTAGCACAAAGATTGTAAACAGAGGGAGACTGTTAGCTTAGCTTAGCACAAAGCCTGATAACAGGGGAAACTGTTAGCTTAGCTTAGTTTAGCACAAAGACCGTTAACAGGGGAAACTGTTAGCTTAGCTCAGTTTAGCACAAAGACTGTAAACAGAGGGAAACTGTTTACTTAGCTTAGCACAAAGCCTGAAAACAGGAGAAACTGCTAGCTTAGCTTGCTTTAGCACAAAGACTGTTAACAGGGGAAACTGTTTACTTAGCTTAGCACAAAGCCTGAAAACAGGAGAAACTGCTAGCTTTGCTTGCTTTAGCACAAAGACTGTTAACAGGGGAAACTGTTAGCTTATCTTAGCACAAAGACTATAAACAGAAGGAAACTGTTAGCTGAGCACAAAGCCTGATAACAGGAGAAACTCTTAGCTTAGCTTAGCTTAGCTTAGCTTAGCACAAAGACAGTAAACAGGAAACTTATAGTTTACTGAGCAGCTGTAGAAGCAGAGATGCTAAAGGTACGTGTCGGTCAGAGAAACAGTTAACGCACCATTATCTGTATCTGTATTTGGAACAGGCGGCGTTTATGTCAGAAGTGGGAGGGGGAGGGGAAGCTCAGAGTTGAGCTTCAGATTATTTTTTATCAACAGAGAAACAGATCAAACATTCGCTACCACAGTGAGGCTTTTCCTTCAATGTGAGTTCAAAATATGTCGTACATTACTCGTATGATATTCATAAAGAGTACATTATCTGTATGCGATACTCCTCCTCCTTCATCCCTCATCCTTATGTGTATATACATATATATACAAATATATTGTGACTATATATTGTGTTTGTTGTTTGTAGTTGACTGGGGTGCCAGCCAGGTCTCTCTCCTGGCATGTAAGATTTTGTTAAATTTAAAGCTTCCTTTAGGATAAATAAATAATAGTAGTTGAAAAAGCAAAGAAAGTTCGCTCCTTGGTATAACTCTCAAACCCATAAATTAAAACAAATATCGCGAAAATTCTAAAGGAATTGGCGATTAACCAAACTGGAAGAATCTCGTTTAATCTGGGCAGACAGTCTCAAAACTTATAAGAGGGGCCTCCGCAATGCCAGAGCAAACTATTACTCAGCATTAATAGAAGAAAACAAGAATAACCCCAGGTTTCTTTTCAGCACTGTAGCCAAGTTGACTGAGAGTCAAAGCTCTATTGAGCCTTGTATTCCTTTAACCCTTAGCAGTAATGATTTTATGAGCTTTTTTAATGACAAAATTCTAACTATTAGAGGCAAAATTCATGACCTCCTGTCCACAGATAGTACCTATCTAACCTCAAACACAGCTGTAACACCTAATATTTATTTAGATTGCTTCTCCCCAATTTCTCTTCAAGAACTGACCGCAATGATTTCTTCATCTAAATCATCAATGTGTCTCTTAGACCCCATCCCAACTAGGCTACAAAAAAGCCCACCCTGGATCCAGAGGTGTTAGCCAACTATAGACCAATATCTAATCTTCCCTTTCTTTCAAAGATCCTTGAGAAAGTAGTCGCAGACCAGCTGTGTGATTTTCTCCATGATAATAATTTATTTGAGGAATTTCAGTCAGGATTTAGAGCGCATCATAGCACTGAGACAGCACTAGTTAAAATTACAAATGACCTTCTGATTGCTTCAGACAAAGGACTCGTCTCTGTACTTGTTTTATTAGATCTTAGTGCGGCGTTTGACACAACTGACCATCAAATTCTGCTTCAGAGACTGGAACACTTAATTGGCCTAAAAGGTTCTGCACTAAGCTGGTTTAAATCTTATTTATCTGATCGTTTTCAGTTTGTTGACGTTCATAATGAATCATCCTTACGTACTAAAATTTGTTTTGGAGTTTCGCAAGGTTCTGTGCTCGGACCAATCCTATTTATTCTATATATGCTTCCTTTAGGTAACATCATTAGAAATCACTCTGTAAATTTCCATTGTTATGCGGATGATACACAGTTGTATTTATCTATGAAGCCAGAAGAAAGTGATCAATTAACTAAACTTCATAACTGCCTTAAAGACATAAAAACCTGGATGAGCACCAACTTCCTGATGTTAAATTCAGACAAAACTGAAGTTATTGTTCTTGGCCCCAAACAACTCAGAGACTCTTTATCTGATGACATAGTTTCTCTCGATGGCATTGCTCTGGCCTCTAGCACTACTGTAAGAAACCTTGGAGTAATATTTGATCAAGATTTGTCTTTTAATTCTCATTTAAAACAAACCTCACGGACTGCATTTTTTCATCTGCGTAATATTGCGAAAATTAGGCCTATCCTGACCCAAAAAGATGCAGAAAAATTGGTCCATGCTTTTGTTACCTCAAGTCTGGATTACTGTAACTCTCTATTATCAGGTAGCTCTAGTAAGTCCTTAAAAACTCTCCAGCTAATCCAGAATGCAGCAGCACGTGTACTAACAGGAACTGAGAAACGAGATCATTTTTCTCCTGTTTTAGCTTCTCTGCACTGGCTCCCTGTAAAATCCAGAATTGAATTTAAAATCCTACTGTTGACTTATAAAGCTCTAAATGGTCAAGCTCAGTCATATCTTAGAGAGCTCATAGTGCCATATCATCCCACCAGAACTCTGCGCTCTGAGAACGCAGGGTTACTCGTGGTCCCTAAAGTCTCCAAAAGTAGATCAGGAGCCAGAGCCTTCAGCTATCAGGCTCCTCTCCTGTGGAATCATCTTCCTGTTAAGGTCCGGGAGGCAGACACCGTCTCCACATTTAAGACTAGACTTAAGACTTTCCTCTTTGATAAAGCTTATAGTCAGGGCTGGCTCAGGCTTGCCTTGTACCAGCCCCTAGTTAGGCTGACTTAGGCCTAGTCCGCCGGAGGACCTCTCATGTCCTATTACTGCATCTTGCTAACTCGGCCATTCTGCATGTCACTAACTCGGCTTCTTCTCTGGAGCCTTTGTGCTCCACTGTCTCTCAGGTTAACTCATATTGCAGCGGTGCCTGGATAGTGTGACGTGTGTGGTTGTGCTGCTGCCGTGGTCCTGCCAGATGCCTCCTGCTGCTGCTGCCATCATTAGTCATACTTCTACTGTTATTATACACATATGATTATTGTCACATATGTATACTATCAGATATTAATATATACTTTCAACAAATTGTACCACAGTAACCAGAACTATAATTATAATATTATTACTTTCATGAATGTTGTTGTAAGCTACTGTCATTACCATCTGTCCTGCATCTCTCTCTGTCTCTCTCTCTCTCTCTCTCTCTGTCTCTCTCTCTTTCTGTCTCATTGTGTCATACGGATTACTGTTAATTTGTTATGCTGATCTGTTCTGTACGACATCTATTGCACGTCTGTCCATCCTGGAAGAGGGATCCCTCCTCAGTTGCTCTTCCTGAGGTTTCTACCAATTTTTCCCTGTTAAAGGGTTTTTTGGGAAGTTTTTCCTGATCAGCTGTGAGGGTCCAAAGGACAGAGGGATGTTGTATGCTGTAAAGCCCTGTGAGGCAAATTGTGATTTGTGATATTGGGCTTTATAAATAAAATTGATTGATTGAAAAATAAATAAATTGATTGATTGATTGATTGTAGTAGTAGTTGTAGTAGTAGCGGCAATAGTAGTGGTAGTTTGTCAGGGTTCATTTGTGTTCCTGTAATTGAAGCGTTCTCTGGCAGTAGAATTTCCTTTGGGATAAATTAAGTTTAATGAATTTAAATTGAAATGAGACAAGGACTAGCTTGTTAACACAGCCTGCCGACCCTCAACTTCACTACCTGCCACTAGGGACGCCACATCCCCAGGAGGAGAGCGGACGGCAGCTCAAACTTTAGCTGCTGTGGCAGCTTGAATTCAGCCTGTACAAACGGCAGCCCAGGGTTCACAGTGGTGGTGTGGGGTCTGATCTGTGAAACAGCAGTAACAGAAAGTTTGCCGATCTGGCGAGAACTTGGGGCGGTAGAGAGGGCGGTCCTGGATCAGACCCCCAGTGCACAGTCTTGTTTTGGCTCCACCGAGTCGACACTGCCACGGCTAAAATATGTTTTCATTATAATTACAACACAGCCTGTGTGGACTGGCTGTTTGTTAACATTAGCGGATGCCATTTCTTAGCTAACATTACATAAGCAGAGCTGAAAAGAGGCAAGAAACTCCGGAACGCACATGACATAAAATCCTTTGGATTTTCCCTACGCAGATGTCAGTCCAACTGAGTTGCTGTTTGAAGCAACTCAGAAAGTCGAGGTCAGTCTCAGTTTTTACGTTGCGTTACCTGTTCGCTGACATACAAAGCTCCCCAGAGATCCATTCAGGCATCCCATAATAACAACTGCCCAACAGGAAGTCAGGACTGTGATAGAGCTAGGCTAACAGTTTCCTCCTACCTCCAGTATTTGTGCTAAGCTAGGCTAACAATTTCCCCTGTTTCTAGTCTTTGTGCTAAGCTAGGCTAACAGTTTCCCCCTACCTCCAGCGTTTGTGCTAAGCTAGGCTAACAGTTTACCTTGCTTCCAGTCTTTGTGCTAAGCGAGGCTGACAGTTTCCCCCTACCTCCAGTGTTTGTGCTAAGCTAGGCTAATAGTTTCCCCCTACCTCCAGTCTTTGTGCTTAGCTAGGCTAACAGTTTACCCCTGCTTCCAGTCTTTGTGCTAAGCTAGGCTAACAGTTTACCCCTGCTTCCAGTCTTTGTGCTAAGCTAGGCTAGCAGTCCCTGAGGACGTGTTAAATGTCGGCTTCACACACGCCTTGAACTGTTTGATGTTTGGTGTTACTGAACGTCTCTGTCAGCGTTCAGCTGTAACTTCTTCTCTGATTGGCTGACAGGTGTCCTGTTGGGTCCTTCTGTTGTTCCTGAAATGAAATCAGTTTGTCCAGCAGGAGGCGACAAAGACAAAAACCTTCACAGTACACACCATCTGTGATGATGTCATCAGCTGGTCCTGGTGTGATTGGCTGCAACCTGATGAGGGGCAGGGTTAATGCTGGTATGTGTGATGTGAGGGTCTACAGGTGAGTGATTCAGGTGTGACGGCTCATGCTGTCAGTGTTGTTGTTTACATCATGTTGTCATCATCGTCATAGCAGCGCGTTTTTGTGTCAACACTGCAGCATGTCGTTGTCGTCATGGCAGCGTGTGTGTGCGTGCGGCGAGCGCCTCCATCAGCTCGTGACACAGACACTGACAGAAGCCGTAGAGGACGAGCAGCAGCAGTGTGGAGGGAACCAGACTGACCAGGACCACGCCCAGCCACAGCTGACCAATCATTAGCAGGTAAATCCCCAG
Source organism: Epinephelus awoara (assembly GCA_035609425.1). Classification (NCBI taxonomy): domain Eukaryota; kingdom Metazoa; phylum Chordata; class Actinopteri; order Perciformes; family Serranidae; genus Epinephelus; species Epinephelus awoara. The sequence goes on along the minus strand of CM069296.1, from coordinate 48,249,660 downwards.
AGGCAGAGAGCTGAAGTACACCTGTCCAAACACACGACAGCACCTCATCAGTCTCTCACTCACTCACACACACACACACACACACACACACACACACTACATGCTGGTACTGGTTTGACTGGGTTGGAGTATACTGACCAGGCAGAGTGCCCCCAGCAGGCAGCGCGGGAAGCTGCGGGACGTCCAAGCGCGACACTTGTGAGCCGGCAGGTTGCAGGGCAGCGAGTCCAGGCTGGGGGGCCGGTACAGACCCACCACATTGAGCATGCTCAGTGAGTCCGAGGACGGAGACTCCTCTGGGAGCTCCATGATGGTGATGACCAGACAGTCTGAGGAGCGGTGGGACGAGTCCACGCCGCCGCCTCCTGTCAGACAGAGAGGGAGGAGCTTAATGTTCCGGTCTGGAGCCCGGACATAAAAAACATTTAGAGAAGAAAGTCGCCATTATTTTACCGGTCAGACCATTTGGACTCAGCACCACCTCCCCTCCTGCTCCTCCTGCTCCTCCTCCTCGCCGGACTCGGTCCTGACAGGACAGAACAGCCAGGATGTGTCGGTCATCCTCCATCAACCACACCTGCAGAGGACAGAGACAGGAGGTCAGCAGAGCGTCAGTCTTGCCAGCTCAGAAGAGGGAGGAGTTTCACCTCCTGGCTAATAAAGTCTCACCTCCTCGTCGGGGACGTGGGTCTCATGGCGACAGAAGGGACAGCTGATGACGGACGGCGATGACTCTCCTGAAAATCAACCAGAAGAATCACATGACACACTGGATGATGTCAGAATCATCACACATCACACTGGTCATCGTACTGGACGGACAGAGATGATGTCACTGGCTGGTCAGAATGACCTCTGCTGATTGGTCAGTGACCGAACTGTGGAGAAGTTTCACAACATCAATCATTGAGTCTTCGTTAGATGTGACTCGTCAAACCTCTTAACTCTTAAACTAAACTTTACAACCAGCTCTGTGTCAGCACAGGTCGAGGTCGGGCACTGGGCGCCACTTTGCACCATTTGTCAAACGGGCTGAGGCAGGTTGTGTCTGAAGTTGTTAAGCAACCATAACCAGCACTGCATCACAGCCTGCTTTAACACATGCATGCCATGATGGCGTCACTCTGGTGTTTGAGCACCTGCAGCGTGTCTGCATTAACAATGATGGCTCTGAGAGTGATAAACGTGACGGGTACAACCCTGAACACTGGAAATGACGGCCCAGATCTCCCTGCTCATCTGTCAGCTCAGCTCTGCCCAACAACACATCTGGTGTCACCCAGTGGAGTTCAACTCTGGAGCTGGTCCTACTGGCCTGCAATGATGAGTGGCTTATGAGTCAGTTCAGACTGCTTGCATGTGGTGCTGCTGGATTGCTGCGTTGTTTCGGGCCCGGCGTTACAAAGAAGCACCCACAGTAACTGAGCTGTGCTGGTGCTGTGACACCTGAAAAACCACCCCGACCTCTGTCTCTAGGTATCTGAGCCAAATGCTGCTGCTGGGTGCCAGCGCCTGGTTGTTACGCATCGTTAATGAACACAAGACGTATTTTAAGAAATTATTTGAGTCGAACAGCTGTGGAACGGTGTCCCTCATTTAGAGAGTTTATTTCAGACAGTCAGTTTTCTGTCTGAATAAATCAGCACCCATGAACACCTTCATATGTGACACTTCTTCTTGACTTGTGAGACAGTCTGAGGCGGCAGCATTCACAGTATCAGCCACCAGCTGCAGTTTGAGCCTTGGTAACATCCCCACTGAGTCCACCAAACATCGTCTTCTTTCAATTCAATCAATCAATCAATTTTATTTATAAAGCCCAATATCACAAATACAATTTGCCTCACAGGGCTTTACAGCATACGACATCCCTCTGTCCTTTAGACCCTCACAGCGGATAAGGAAAAACTCCCCAAAAAAACCCCTTAACCTCTCCAACAACAAATTCAGCTTCACTGTGTCAAGGTTGGTTTCTTACCTTTCCTTGCTGTTGGCCCTGCTCTGCTTCCTGCTGCTTAAGTTTAAGTCTAAGTCCCACTGATTGTCACACACCTGAATGTGTGAAATTTGTTCTCCGCATTTGACCCATCCCCCGAGGGAGCAATGAGCAGCAGCGGTGCCGCGCACGGGAATCATGTGGTGATCTAAACTTCTGTTCATCAATAATAATTCACTGACCATTAATAGCCACCTGTGGGCGGGACCAGACGCTCGCTCACATGCGCCACATTTCAAGTTGATTGTGATTTATAAAGGGAAACTGGCATGGGACATGTGTGCACACTGTGTTATAAATCAGGATATTTCTATACGTACCCTTCCTGTGCTTTGTTCATACGTCACCTTTAGTCACCTCTCCTGCGCACAGTTTTATAAGCGAGGCCCCAGATCTCAGGTCTACAGCTGAGCTCTTAGTCAAACCATTGCCCCGCCTCCTCACAGCTAACTTTACCTGACAGGTGAACTCACCCATGTCCACCATCTTCTTCAGACACTTGGCGCAGACTCGGTGCAGACAGCCCAGCAGTTTGGGTTTCCTGCTGCGAGTGTCGTAGCGGTTGTAGCATATTTTACACTCAAGTTCCTCCAAAGTGTAAACCAGAGACTGAGCCCAGGTCTGCACCTGAATGCACCACAGGAAAAAGTTAATAACCCTGAACACCCCATATCTAAGGGTTAATGTCACTTAGCGTACCAAAACAAAGAGTCAATGACACTGAACGACCGTAATAAAGAGTTAATGTCAGTGAACACACCATGACAAAGAGTAAATGTCACTGAACACACCATAACAAAGAATTAATGACCCTGAACGCACCACAACAAAGAGTTAATTTTAATCGCAGTCCAAGATTTGTGGAAGTATCAAGAGAAATGGAACCTCGTCAGACCAATCAGAATTGTTTGTGGCTCCTGGTTTATTTGTGGACGGTGCTCTGAATATGTGATGATGGGAAATCTCACCTTGGCTTCCATCTCCCGGCCAGGCTCCGCCTCCTTCAGCTGGCTCATTCTTTTGGCTGTCGTCCTCACCTGAAAGATGGCGGAGCTAACTCAACTTGAGGCCGTCAGCTGAATGGAAGACAAACGGTTAGAATACTATCAATGATCCAGAGTGTGGGATTCTGATCTGATCAGCTGTGCTCTCTTTAATCAGATGTGTTCTCTTTAAATGGCTGTGCTCTCTTTAATCAGATGTGTTCTCTTTAAATGGCTGTGCTCTCTTTAATCAGATGTGTTCTCTTTAAATGGCTGTGCTCTCTTTAATCAGATGTGTTCTCTTTAATTGGCTGTGCTCTCTTTAATCAGATGTGTTCTCTTTAATCAGATGTGTTCTCTTTAATTGGCTTTGCTCTCTTTAATTAGATGTGTTCTCTTTAAATGGCTGTGCTCTCTTTAATCAGCTGTGCTCTCTTTAATCAGACTCTTTCTCTTTATTCAGCTGTGTCAGTGCGTTCAGCTGCGTTCTCTTTATTCAGCTGTGCTCTCTAATCGGCCGTGCTCTCTTTAATTGGCTTTGCTCTCTTTAATCAGCTGTGTTCTCTTTAATCAGCTGTGATCTTTATTCAGCTGTGCTCTCTTTAATCAGATGTGTTCTCTTTAATCAGCTGTGTTCTCTTTAATTGGATGTGTTCTCTTTAATCAGCTGTGCTCTCTTTAATCAGCTGTGCTCTCTAATCAGATGCGTTCTCTTTAATCAGCTGTGTTCTCTTTAATCAGATGTGTTCTCTTTAATCAGATGTGTTCTCTTTAATCAGCTGTGTTCTCTTTAATCAGCTGTGTTCTCTTTAATCAGATGTGTTCTCTTTAATCAGATGTGTTCTCTTTAATCAGCTGTGTTCTCTTTAATCAGATGTGTTCTCTTTAATCAGATGCGTTCTCTTTAATCAGCTGTGTTCTCTTTAATCAGATGTGTTCTCTTTAATCAGATGCGTTCTCTTTAATCAGATGTGTTCTCTTTAATCAGATGTGTTCTCTTAATCAGCTGTGTTATCTTTAGTCAGATGTGTTCTCTTTAATCAGATGTGTTCTCTTAATCAGCTGTGCTCTCTTTAATCAGATGTGTTCTCAGCAGTGTCTCAGCACTAAAGGAATTCTGACCAGGAGACTTTTTGCTAACAGACGACACGATGGACAGTCTGTCTCTCTCTCTCTGGTGGACGCAGGGCGCTACAGGCTGATGTCTGATGTTTGTAGCTGCAGACACGTCGCTGGCATTTCAGCCATTGGTTGCAGATTATGGCGGCTGTTTACCCGTCCAGTGGGCGGGGCTTCCAGAGTGTGACACATTGTGTTCTGACTCTTACACACAAACCTCACTCTCCTCTCTTTAAAACTCATTTTCATAAACTGTCTTTTGACGACAAGTGTTATTTATTTATTTGTTTGTTTGATGTTTTCATTACTTTGCGTATTTGGGACATTTTATTTGTTTATTTGTTTCTGTTGTTTGGGACATCATCAACCTGATTCCAGTCTGCTGCACTTTGTAAACTTAGTTTTGAAAACCATGAATCAATAATGTTTATTATTATTATTATTATTATTATTAAGTGATGTGTCATGTGATTGGTTGGTCTGTCTCCACACAGATGAAGCATCAGGTACCCACCTGACTCCAGATCAGCTGATGCGTGTGACACTCTGAGAGGACGCCATCTACAGAGACAGACACAGAGACTATCAGTGCACATACTGAGAGAACTCATCTGGTTTATTACTGATGTTCATCTATGAAGCACACACGCGCACACACACACACACACACACACACACACACACACACTGTGGTGTATTTATAGACTGCAGCTGTTATGTAACCAGGGAGGGGACACTGGGGATGCTGATGTTGCTATGGCAACAGTTTTACCTGTGGCTGAACCTCAGATGAGCCAATCAGAGGAGTCAGATGTGATCAGCTGATGACGTCACTTCCTCAGTTTAAAGAGCTGTCAGGCTGAACTCCACCTTTATTTTTCAGCTGTGTGTTTATCACTGTGTTTGTTTGTTTATCACTGTTTGTTTATAACTGTGTTTGTTTGTTTATCACTGTGTTTGTTTGTTTATCTGTTTGTCACAAATCTCTTATCAGGTAGCTCTAGTAAGTCTTTACAAACTCTCCAGCTAATCCAGAATGCAGCAGCACGTGTACTAACAGGAACTAAGAAACGAGATCATATTTCTCCTGTTTTAGCTTCTCTGCACTGGCTCCCTGTAAAATCCAGAATTGAATTTAAAATCCTACTGTTAATTTATAAAGTTCTAAATGGTCAAGCTCAGTCATATCTTAGAGAGCTCATAGTGCCTTATTATCCCACCAGAACTCTGCGCTCTGAGAACGCAGGGTTACTCGTGGTCCCTACAGTCTCCAAAAGTAGATCAGGAGCCAGAGCCTTCAGCTATCAGGCTCCTCTCCTGTGGAATCATCTTCCTGTTGCGGTCCGGGAGGCAGACACCGTCTCCACATTTAAGACTAGACTTAAGACTTTCCTCTTTGATAAAGCTTATAGTCAGGGCTGGCTCAGGCTTGCCTTGTACCAGCCCCTAGTTAGGCTGACTTAGGCCTAGTCCGCCGGAGGACCTCTCATGTCCTATTACTGCATCTTGCTAACTCGGCCATTCTGCATGTCACTAACTCGGCTTCTTCTCCGGAGCCTTTGTGCTCCACTGTCTCTCAGGTTAACTCATATTGCAGCGGTGCCTGGATAGTGTGACGTGTGTGGTTGTGCTGCTGCCGTGGTCCTGCCAGATGCCTCCTGCTGCTGCTGCCATCATTAGTCATACTTCTACTGTTATTATACACATATAATTATTGTCACATATGTATACTATCAGATATTAATATATACTTTCAACAAATTGTACCACAGTAACCAGAACTATAATTATAATATTATTACTTTCATTAATGTTGTTGTAAACTACTGTCATTACCATCTGTCCTGCATCTCTCTCTGTCTCTCTCTGTCTCTCTCTCTTTCTGTCTCATTGTGTCATACGGATTACTGTTAATTTATCATGTTGATCTGTTCTGTACGACATCTATTGCACGTCTGTCCATCCTGGAAGAGGGATCCCTCCTCAGTTGCTCTTCCTGAGGTTTCTACCATTTTTCCCCGTTAAAGGGTTTTTTGGGAAGTTTTTCCTGATCAGCTGTGAGGGTCCAAAGGACAGAGGGATGTCGTATGCTGTAAAGCCCTGTGAGGCAAATTGTGATTTGTGATATTGGGCTTTATAAATAAAATTGATTGATTGAAAAATAAATAAATTGATTGATTGATTGATTGATTGTAGTGGTAGTTGTAGTAGTAGCGGCAATAGTAGTGGTAGTTGTCAGGGTTCATTTGTGTTCCTGTAATTGATAAAGCTTATAGTTAGGGCTGGCTCAGGCTTGCCTTGTACCAGCCCCTAGTTAGGCTGACTTAGGCCTAGTCTGCCGGAGGACCCCCTATAATACACCGGGCACCTTCTCTCTCTCTCTCTCTCTCTCTCTCTCTCTCTCTCGTATCCTATTACTGCATCTTGCTAACTCGGCCATTCTGGATGTCACTAACTCGGCTTCTTCTCCGGAGCCTTTGTGCTCCACTGTCTCTCAGGTTAACTCATATTGCAGCGGTGCCTGGATAGTGTGACGTGTGTGGTTGTGCTGCTGCCGTGGTCCTGCCAGATGCCTCCTGCTGCTGCTGTTATCATTAATCATACTTCTACTGTTATTATACACATATGATTACTGTCACACATGTATACTATCAGATATTAATATGTTATTATTAATTATAATATTATTACTTTCATTAATGTTGTTGTAAGCTACTGTCATTACCATCTGTCCTACATCTCTCTCTCTCTCTCTCTCTTTCTGTCTCATTGTGTCATACAGATTACTGTTAATTTGTTATGCTGATCTGTTCTGTACGACATCTATTGCATGTCTGTCCGTCCTGGAAGAGGGATCCCTCCTCAGTTGCTCTTCCTGAGCTTTCTATTGTTTTTTTTCCCGTTAAAGGGTTTTTTTGGGGAGTTTTTCCTGATCAGCTGTGAGGGTCCAAAGGACAGAGGGATGTCGTATGCTGTAAAGCCCTGTGAGGCAAACTGTGATTTGTGATATTGGGCTTTATAAATAAAATTGAATTGATTGAATTCATTCATTCATTCATCGCAGGGCTGACACATAGAGACAAACAACCATTCACGCTCACATTCACACCTACGGACATTTTAGAGTTATCAATTAACCTAGTCCCCAAACTGCATGTCTTTGGACTGTGGGTGGAAGCCGGAGTGCCCGGAGAGAACCCACGCCAACACGAAGAGAACATGCAAACTCCGCACAGAAGGGCTCCCACACCCAGGATCGAACCGGCAGCCCGATTGATTGAATTGATTGATTTATCACTGTTTGTTTGTTTATTGTCACTGTTTATGACTGTGTTTGTTTATCACTGTGTTTGTTTGTTTATCACTTTTATCTTTGTGTTTATCCTTCTCCATTTGTTAGGTTGTTAGAGGCAGTCAACGGACATAAACAAACACCTGGACGATTTGTTTACATCTCAGTCACAGAAAGGTGACTATGTCACTGTTCACCAGCTTGTTTTTGCAACAGACAAAAGTTTCAATTTCAATCAATCAATTGACAAAAAAAAAACAACCTTTGCCGGGGGAAAAAAAATGGTAGAAACCTCAGGAAGAGCAACTGAGAAGGGATCCCTCTTCCAGGACGGACAGACGTGCAGTAGATGTCGTACAGAACAGATCAGCATAACAAATTAACAGTAATCTGTATGACACAATGAGACAGAAAGAGCAAGAGAGACAGAGAGAGAGAGAGAGAGAGATGCAGGACATCCTTGGTAATGACAGTAGCTTACAACAACATTCATGAAAGTAATAATATTGTCGTTATAGTTCTGGTTACTGTGGTACAATATGTTGAAAGTATATATTAATATCTGATAGTATACATGTGTGATAATAATCATATGTGTATAATAGCAGTAGAAGTATGACTAATGATTAATGATGGCAGCAGCAGCAGTTTCTCAAGTTTTTAATGAAATGTTTCCCTGAGAACTTTGTTTATTTCCACAGTGTTTATGAATGTTCTACAATGTTTATAAATGTTCTACAGTGTTTATGAATGTTCTACAGTGTTTATAAATGTTCTACAGTGTTTATGAATGTTCTACAATGTTTATAAATGTTCTACAGTGTTTATGAATGTTCTACAGTGTTTTTGAATGTTCTAAGGTGTTTATAAATGTTCCACAGTGTCTGTAAATGTTCTAAGGTGATTATAAATGTGCTACAGTGTTTATAAATGTTCTACAGTGTTTATGAATGTTCTACAATGTTTATAAATGTTCTACAGTGTTTTTGGATGTTCTACAGTGTTTATAAATGTTCCACAGTGTCTGTAAATGTTCTAATGTGTTTATAAATGTGCTACAGTGTTTATAAATGTTCCAGTGTTTGTGAATGTTCTACAGTGTTTTTGGATGTTCTACAGTGTTTTTGAATATTCTACAGTGTTTATGGATGTTCTACAGTGTTTATAAATGTTCTACAGTGTTTTTGAATGTTCTACAGTGTTTATGAATGTTCTACAGTGTCTATAAATGTTCTAAGGTGTTTATAAATGTTCTACAGTGTTTATAAATGTTCTACAGTGTTTCTGAATGTCCAACAGTGTTTATGAATGTTCTACAGTGTTTATAAATGTTCTACAGTGTTTTTGAATGTCCTACAGTGTTTATGAATGTTCTACCGTGTTTATAACTGTTCTGCAATGTTTATAAATGTTCTACAGTGTTTATGGATGTCCAACAGTGTTTATGAATGTTCTACAGTGTTTAAAAATGTTCTACAGTGTTTTTGAATGTTCAACAGTGTTTGTAAATGTTCTACAGTGTCTATAAATGTTCTAAGGTGTTTATAAATGTTCTACAGTGTTTATAAATGTTCTACAGTGTTTCTGAATGTCCAACAGTGTTTATGAATGTTCTACAGTGTTTATAAATGTTCTACAGTGTTTTTGAATGTCCTACAGTGTTTATGAATGTTCTACAGTGTTTATAACTGTTCTGCAATGTTTATAAATGTTCTACAGTGTTTATGAATGTTCTACAGTGTTTATAACTGTTCTACAATGTTTATAAATGTTCTACAGTGTTTATGAATGTTCTACAGTGCTTATAACTGTTCTACAGTGTTTATGAATGTTCTACAGTGTTTATAAATGTTCTACAATGTTTATAAAAGTCCTACAGTGTTGATAACTGTTCTACAATGTTTATAAATGTTCTACAGTGTTTATAAATGTTCTAAGCTGTTTATAAATGTGCTACAGTGTTTATAAATGTCCCAGTGTTTGTGAATGTTCTACAGTATTTATAAATGTTCTACAGTGTCTATAAATGTTCTACAGTGTTTATAAATGTTCCAGTGTTTGTGAATGTTCAACAGTGTTTGTAAATGTTCTACATTGTCTATAAATGTTCTAAGCTGTTTATAAATGTTCTACAGTGGTTATAAATGTTCCAGTGTTTGTGAATGTTCAACAGTGTTTGTAAATGTTCTACAGTGTTTATAAATGTTCTACGGTGTTTATAAATGTTCCACAGTTCAGCATTTTTTTATCGACGAACAGGTGTCAACGTGCAGGAGGCCGATCAGAGAACACAACACGGAACAGGAAGTGTGAGAGTGACGGCTCTTTTTGTTTGAAGATAATTACGACAAACACAGGACGCTTCACAACGTTTCAACAACGTTTCAACAACACTCTGTGTTGGAACTAATGATGTTCTACTTTTTTATTTTTACTGTGAACTGGTGCCAAATATTGATTATCGGTTTGTTTGATTGCTACCGATCAGTGTCAGCCCGAAGAAAAAACATATCAGTCAATCCCTAATTAATACTACGGCTGAGACATCATCACAACAGCTGTGACATCATCCCTACGGCTGTGACATCACTGGCTGAGAGCTGTAAATCTTGACAGAGATGTGATGCTGCTCACCTGCTGGATGATGGAGGCTGAGTTGACGGTGGCTGTAGATGTGGTTTCAGGTTGAGTTGCTGTGGTGTCACACTGAAGCAACACTGATGATCAATCATCAACAGTCTGGTTGCTAGTTGCTGTAGTTTCCCTCAGGCTAAAGCAACATGGTGGTTAGTAAACATCAACATTCTGTTTACAAGTTGCTTAAGGTTCTGTTGCCATAGATACCGTTGCTGTGGATTTGGTTGCTTTAGGTTCCGTTGCTGTTGTTGTTGTTGTGGGTTTAGTTGCTGTTGTCCTTGAAGCTTTAAGATTGAAACAACATGTGTTTATTAATCATCAGCTGTGAGGTTGCTGTAGTTGCTGCAGGTTCTGTTGCTGTCAGTCTGACTGTTGTAACGTTAGTTGCTGCAGGTTCTGTTGCTGTCAGTCTGACTGTTGTAACGTTAGTTGCTGCAGGTTCTGTTGCTGTCAGTCTGACTGTTGTAACGTTAGTTGCTGCAGATTCTGTTGCTGTCAGTCTGACTGTTGTAACGTTAGTTGCTGCAGGTTCTGTTGCTGTCAGTCTGACTGTTGTAGTTGCTGTATTCTCCTTTTAAGTTGCTGTGGAAAATCAGTGGCCTGGTTGCTTCATGTGTAGTTGCTGCGGGTACTGTTTCTGTGGGTCTGGTTGCTGTAGTTGTTGTAGTCTCTGTCAGGTTGAAGCAACATGGTCGTCCTCAGACATCAACAGTCTGGTTGATATAGTTGCTGCAGGTGCAGCTGCTGGTTGCTGGAGGTGTGTAGTCTCCGTCAGACCGAGGCAACACTGCAGCAACAGTCTGGTTGCTGTGGTTGCGGTAATCTCTCAGGTTGAAGCAACACTGCGGTGGTTGCCTGTCATCGGTCTCATTAACATTCCGTGATCGTCGCGCGCCACCGCAGCAGTGGGGGAGCTAACAGGCTAACAGGCTAGCCGGCGGTCTGTCGGTGTGTCTTCAGTCCGTCGGTCGCTGGAGCCGGTTGTCGGTTGTCGGTTGCCGCTCACCGGGGCTGGTCTCGGTGACTCACCGTCTCTCCTCCGTCTCTTTGCTGCTCACTGCGGCGCGCGGCCAGCAGCGGGAGCCCGGGTTACCATGGCAACCGGCCCGCAGCGGGATGACGGGATATCTGTGACTGATGATAGACAGCAGAGAGGATCGATAACCTGATCACTAACCTGATCGGTTCATGACCACACAGGTGAATACACGTCATCAGACAGGAAGTTCAGAGGAGCCATCTGTAAGAAACTTATAGAAATAAATCAATGATCAGGAAGTGGAAACAGATTCTGATCCGGAAACTGATCATTATTTATTGTGTGTGTGTGTGTGTGTGTGTGTGTGTGGGGGGGGGGGGGGGGGGGGGGGGTGCTATGTCTTTATTTTGGATGTGGGGAGGGGCTTATCTCTTTATTTTGAATGATAATTAGGAGGGGCTTCTGTTTCAGACATTGAACATTGTTATGTCATAGTTTGTGACTAAATACACTGAACAAAAAATATAAACGCAACACTTTTGTTTTTGCTCCCATTTTTCATGAGCTGAACTCAAAGATCTAAAACATTTTCTATACACACAAAAGACCATTTCTCACAAATATTGTTCACAAATCTGTCTAAATCTGTGTTAGTGAGCACTTCTCCTTTGCTGAGATAATCCATCCCACCTCACAGGTGTGGCATATCAAGATGCTGATTAGACAGCATGAATATTGCACAGGTGTGCCTTAGGCTGGCCACCATAAAAGGCCACTCTGAAATGTGCAGTTTTATCACACAGCACAATGCCACAGATGTCACAAGTTAGCGTGCACATGGCATGCTGACTGCAGGAATGTCCACCAGAGCTGTTGCCTGTGAATTGAATGTTAATTTCTCTACCATAAGCCGTCTCCAACGGCATTTCAGACAATTTGGCAGTACAACCAACCAGCCTCACAACCGCAGACTACGTGTGAACACACCAGCCCAGAACCTCCACATCCAGTATGTTCACCTCCAAGATCATCTGAGACCAGCCACCCGGACAGCTGCTGCAACAATCGGTTTGCATAACAAAAGAATTTCTGCACAAACTGTCAGAAACCGTCTCAGGGAAGCTCATCTGCATGCTCGTTGTCGTCATCGGGGTAACCGACTTGAGTGGGCAAATGCTCACATTCGATGGTGTCTGGCATGTTGGAGAGATGTTCTCTTCACAGATGAATCCCGGCTTTCACTGTTCAGGGCAGATGGCAGACAGCGCTTGTGGCGTTGTGTGGGTGAGCGGTTTGCTGATGTCAACATTGTGGATCAAGTGGCCCATGGTGTCGGTGGGGTTATGGTATGGGCAGGCGTATGTTATGGACAATGAACACAGGTGCATTTTATTGATGGCATTTTGAATGCACAGAGATACAGAGATACTGACAAGATCCTGAGGCCCATTGTTGTGCCATTCATCCACGACCATCACCTCATGTTGCAGCATGATAATGCACGGCCCCATGTTGCAAGGATCTGTACACAATTCCTGGAAGCTGAAAACATCCCAGTTCTTGCATGGCCAGCATATTCACTGGACATGTCACCCATTGAGCATGTTTGGGATGCTCTGGATCGGCGTATACGACAGTGTGTTCCAGTTCCTGCCAATAACCAGCAACTTTGCACAGCCATCGAAGAGGAGTGGACCAACATTCCACAGGCCACAATCAACAACCTGATCAACTCTATGCGAAGGAGATGTGTTGCACTGCGTGAGGCAAATGGTGGTCACACCAGATACTGACTGGTTTTCTGACCCATCCAGACCCCCCCAATAAAGCAAAACTGCACATTTCAGAGTGGCCTTTTATTGTGGCCAGCCTAAGGCACACCTGTGCAATATTCATGCTGTCTAATCAGCATCTTGATATCCCACACCTGTGAGGTTGGATGGATTATCTCGGCAAAGGAGAAGTGCTCACTAACACAGATTTAGACAGATTTGTGAACAATATTTGGGGGAAATGGTCATTTGTGTGTATAGAAAATGTTTTAGATCTTTGAGTTCAGCTCATGAAAAATGGGAGCAAAAACAAAAGTGTTGTGTTTATATTTTTGTTCAGTGTAATAACAATAATAATAATAATAATAATGATGACTTCATCAAGGATACAGAGAGAAGTCCATAGCATACCACACAAAAACAATCATCTATGTACAAAATAATAAAATTTAATAATTAAATAATAATATCTTTCAGGGAAAAAAAATAAACTCATTAAAATGTTTATTATTTCATTAATATTCAGATTAAAGTAGGAACTAAAAGAAACTGACCTGCGGGCCGGGAGGGAACCATATGTGGGAACTCTCTGTGTTTCCTTTGTTCGGGTAGGAACAGTTCCGCTGCGGCACGCACTGCTGCTGCGTCACTTCCTGTGTATCAGTGATAAAGACGGGCCTGGCGGGACCTCCGCGGCTCAATTTTTTTGGTTTGTTCGGTGAATCCGGCGGGAATCGGAGCCATCAGAACCGCAAACATGGTGAGTGTTTACCGGGCAAAGTGTCCGCGGACTGCCCGCCGCGGCGGTCACCGAATTTACTCCGGTTTACGGGTTTATACCGGTAATGGCGGGAGTTTGAATAAACGTCGGTGGAACGTCGGTGAAGAGCCGCAGAGGAGTCAAAGTAATCGATTCATCAGGAATCAGATCAATAATCCGTTTACCTGCTGTGTGCATACCGTTAACGGGGCTCTGCGTGATGAGCAGCCGGTAATTTCCCGGGACAGGCTGCAGTATTTGTTAGCTGTTAGCTGCCCGGTTAGCTTAACTGTCAGGTCTTATGAATGAAAAGTGTTCGCGCGCGGGTTGAAGCGTTAGTTTACCGGGGCCGTTACATTTACCGCCTCAACGTTTGTTCACAGCACTGCCCGCACCGGGGCCCTTTACACTGACATTTACCGGATAATGTTTACTTACTCCGAGGAGACCGCCGTTACCGGGGCAGACTGAGCTAATGATGCTACATGCTAACGGTGGAGCTGTTTAGTTTACACCGGTCTGCATGTGTCCGCGTGAGTGTTTGTAACAATCATTAATCAGTATCGACCCAATGAGTCATAAAGCTGTGAACTGTTATTGATCTGTGATCAGTTTACAGGTGATCAGAGGACTGAATGAAAACTTCATCCACAGAAAGAATCAATAATCAGTCAGCAGGTTCTGATGTTTGATCATCAGACGGACACGTTGGAGCAACTTCAGAAAAGTTTCACACACGTAGTTAATTTTTCATTTTTCAGTTTGTAACGATGAAACAAACACGTTTTGATTTATGGGCTTTGTGAGGCCACGCCCCTTTTTGCACCTGTTGCGCCCCCTGGCGGTCGATATGAATTAAAACATCAGGCGCTGAAGTGGACGATGTGCTGGAGTTAGTGCGGATTGGCTCAGCAGTGATGGAGTCAGGTTTATTTCTGTGCTATGCCACGCCCCCTTTAAGCTTCATTGATCAGTATCTTTAAACGCAGAGAAATCATCAAGGTTTAATGAATATTAATGAGTTTGGTCCAGTGATGACTCGCAGAAACTCTGGTACCAGTCAGAAGAACAGGTCAGGAGATGTCAGACGAGTTGTTCAAATAATTCAAAATGGTGGAAAATCTAGTTAGACGGATGTCAGAGGTTCCTGAGACAGTTCGCCCAGCTCACTGAGCTGCACACATGTCACAGTCAAGGTCAGTCTTATGGTGTGAGGGGCGTGGCCTTTACAAAATCATATGTTAGGGCTTTAAGTATAGTGCCTCCATCTGGCCGGATGATGTCACATTTGTTGAGCAACATTTGGTCAAAACCTAAAATCAGTGGTGAAAATTTCACGTGTTCACGACGGAACGTCTCACGAAAATATTTACTAAAACATTTATGAATTTTTAAAAAAAAGATAACAGAAAACAGCGGAGTTTCAGACCCTGAATTATTATGATGATGATGATGATGTCATAGTGACGCCTGTGTGTGTGATTGGCTGTCAGACGGTGGGGAAGAGCAGTAAGATGCTGCAGCACATCGACTTCAGGATGAGGTGCATCCTGCAGGACGGACGAATCTTCATCGGCACCTTCAAGGCCTTCGACAAACACATGAACCTGATCCTGTGCGACTGCGACGAGTTCAGGAAGATCAAGTAGGTCAACTTTCCATGTCATTTATGCCTCCAGGACGACAGTGAACATTAATGAACATTTTCATAGAAATAAAAACGTAAATGCACCCAGCCGTAGCCGAGGGCTGATTTCCATTGCTAGTCCCCCCGTCAGATGGTGAAGGCAAAAGTTCCTGAAAAAAAAGGGGGGGGGGGTGTTATGTGGGATTGCATGTGTGCATCGCAGACAGTAGACAGGCTCTGGTTAAAAGTGCTTTAAACTGAGACCTCTCACTCTCAACCAGACCAAAGTTGGTCTGCCAATCAAAAGTAGAGCGGGGGCGAGTCTTGGGGGGGAGGAACAAACTTGGTTCAGAGCCATCTTCAGATTGTAGTGGAGCCTATGCCGTAGACTCTCATCAAGATGGAAAGTAAGTTAATGAAACTCGGGGGGAAAACGTCCAGATAGTCGATAAAGGACTTGAAAATAAATGGCGTTGGACGTGGGTAGAAGAGAGGCATGGACAGAAAGCCTTTTGGGATGCATGTTTTTGCACATTGTCAGAATTCATATTTTATACAAATTTTAATTCAAAAAACTTTGTTTGCCCCCAGGGGGCAATTTAAGACACATAGAGCAGCAGCATTAGAAAAGCACAAAGGTTAGATACAAAAACAAAGTGTTAGCTGACAGAATAATATACACAAGACACAGGTATGTACAAAACTACAAAATGTAAACTATGTACTGTGTATGTTTAAGAATGAGAAGTGTCTCTTAAAAAATGTTATCAGTGGTGTGTGTATGTCTATATATCAGTGTTTCCACTACATTTATTCCGTGCCACCGCGGCTGCTTCTTCAAAACATTTTTTATATTCGGCCGAATATTGGAAAAAAAAACACACATTCGGTATTCGGTGGAATAAGTGAAAAGCAAGGCCAAATAATAGTGGCGTGTTTTGATAAGGCAATCAAACAACGTGCGGTGACGGACGAAGTAAAATGTAGGCAGTGTGGGGATATTTTACTCCGCACTCGCATTTGCAACTAAAAATAGTTTTGTGCGGGCGAAAGAAATCATTCAGCACGCTGTGAGTACAGATTTCAACCAGCAGCAGAAACGAAACGGCGGTCACAGACACGGACAGGAATACGTATTCCTGTCAAATACGGCGGTGCATGATAACGGCTTACCAGCGACGGGTCAATAACTTGTTGTCATGACTGTCCTGTAGTACCTGAACAGCCAGTATGTTTCTCACCCCTCGCTGCTGAAAAAAATTCTAGAGGAAACACTGTATATACATTCAAATTTGCAGTTTCTATATTTTGTTTTAGAACAGGACTGTATAATTAGAATAAGAAATGAATAACAGTGGTTATAGTGCAAGAGAACAATGATTACAGCGGGAAATGAATATATAAATAAATATCTAAACAGGGCTAAATGAGGTGGGTCAATACTGAATGAACAGAAAGGACGAATGATTGTAGTGTGATAAATGCACTGGAGATAAATAAATAAATACACAGAGCTGACTGGGATGGACGGAGTAAAAAGTGTAGTAGTGCAAAAGGATGGAGGATAGAAGTTACAGCAGTGAGTAAATATCAGACAGCTAAATGAAGTGGACCAATGGTTGGTATAGTGCAAAAAAGACAAGTGTACCACTGGGAATAAATATATCAACGGAGTTATTTGTGAGTGAGCCAGTACTGAGTCAGACATAAGGTGCAGTCAAGTAAATAATTATCATGGAGCAAGAAAAGATAGTTACATGAAAATAATGATGATAATACAACACAGATTATAAGGTGCATCTGAAAGCGAGGTAACCAAGACAACAGCTTTCATTAAACATTAGTCAGAGCTTCACATCTGTGCAGATGTTAGTTTAAGAATGACCACCAGTCTGTGACATTAAACACTTCAGTAACAGTCCAGTGTAGTTTATGATGAATGTATTCAGTCTGTGACACTAAACTTCACCATCAGTCACACAACATGTTTCTGTTCACACAATAAACCTTCAGATCAGCCAAATTAAATTTAAATCTCAGAAATTCAACAAAAAATAAAAGTTGATCTAAAACGTCATCTTGTTGAGTCAACATCTGAATCAATCAGCTCTTAGATCAGCTGAGAGCCAGGCGGTGCAGTCGGTGGAGAGCAGCTGCAGCGCCTGGCTCTAAAAACTGCGGCCCCCTCGCTCTCACGGTTTTATCGCCATCCACTTTGACTCTGAGGGACAGAGGAACAGGTGCGATCCAGAGTCCTGGAGGAGCTGACGTACAGCTGACAGTCCACTGGTACCACAGTGATACTCAGACTGCA
This sequence comes from Epinephelus awoara, assembly GCA_035609425.1. Taxonomy (NCBI): domain Eukaryota; kingdom Metazoa; phylum Chordata; class Actinopteri; order Perciformes; family Serranidae; genus Epinephelus; species Epinephelus awoara. Next base: position 48,232,181 of record CM069296.1, on the reverse strand, counting down.
TTGATTATTATGGGATAGAACCAGGACGTGACACATCAAAGCGACAGTCAACCATCGTCACTGAGGTGTGACCCCCCCCCCCCCTGTTGACCTTTTTGGCTCCTTCCTTATGTTGAATCTGTCGGTGAATGACCTCCCTCTGACCGTCAGCTGAGCTCAGGTGAGGAGCAGAGAAACAGGAAGTGAGTTGAGTAAAGGAGGAGGAGCTAAAGACCAAAACCAACTTGTTCCATGAGGTCAGATAATTTTTTTTCTTCAGCAGAAACGTTTCCTGATGGTTTGTTATTGTTCACTGGCGCACGGTAAATATGCTCTGATTGTGTTGTTCATGTGCTAACTGGCTAACTAGCATCAAGACGGTCTTCCTCTTGATCCTCTCTCACCTTTTTTACAGCAGCAGTGAATAGGAGTGAGTTGGTGTACAAAAATCTCAACGTTTAGAGTGGGTAATTTTTTTGTGTAAACGTGTACACGGGTTTCACCACTGGGTGGTGCTGTTTCATTACACCAGTACAGCCCCAGTTATCCAAATGCCAACTAAACGGGCCATTTAACCAACACACTGTTTTAACAGAATGGAGCATGTAGACTACTGACCATACACCATTTCTTGTCATATTCACAGTTGTTACCGGCCAGCCCTTTGTTTTGAGACGGTGGCTGTGTGGGTGTAACATAGTAGATGTTGTAGTAAGTAAAGCGGCGTATAGAGTGTACGGACAGGAACTCACTGTGAAGACAGTACTGTTCATGCTACGGGTGGTTACAGTCTGTTTACAGTGTTTAGATCCAGTTACAGCAGAGTCTCTGTGAGAAGGCCCTGCGTTATGCTATGTTTACCTGCTGTAGAGGAGAAATAAATGTGCTTCCGCACGGACGTCAGTTCTGCATCCTCATTCTTCAAGCAGAGTTGGTCCGGACTCCTGGAGCTCGTTACAGCCACGAACCAGGTTGTAAAGATAATCTACAGAAAACCAGTGTCTCCCAACTACGGCTCAGAGCGCCAGACTGGAGAAGGCAACAGTCTATCACAGTTAGTCAATGATGTCACCGAGCAGTGATATTTTTAGATTTCTCAGAACAAACCGATCTTTATATGCCGTCACTCCGTGTCATGTGGTAGAAGAGTCACATGACGCCAAACATTTAATACGAATGTTGAACCTGATGAACTCTGTCCTCGTCCAACCAGTCTGCTGCAGGGCGCCGCCCACTGATCACGTTTTCATACCTGAATGTGTCGACATTCAGTTAGGAGCACTGAGGCATGCTGGGTCATGAGTCCAGTCAGCACTGAGGCATGCTGGGTCATGAGTCCAGTCAGCACTGAGGCATGCTGGGTCATGAGTCCAGTCAGCACTGAGGCATGCTGGGTAACGAGTGTTTTGTTTCATCCTTCAGGCCGAAGAACTCGAAGCAGCCGGAGCGCGAGGAGAAGAGGGTTCTGGGTCTGGTTCTACTGAGGGGGGAGAACCTGGTCTCTATGACGGTGGAGGGCCCACCCCCTAAAGATGTAAGTAGACCCCTGCAGCCAATAGGAGGCAGACCTGTGGTGGCGCTGCAGCGTCTGTCATTAAAGAATTTAAACACAATAAAAACAAGTCAACAAACATAATAATTCAGCTGTTCTGTAAACATGTTTATATGTGAAATGAATAAACAGCTGTATCATCAGAATTGTTTGGCAACATCAGATTTTATTCAAACAAACTTTACACCCCCCCCCCCCCCCAGACTGGTATAGCTCGCGTCCCGTTGGCAGGTGTGGCTGGAGGCCCAGGTGTGGGCCGGGCAGCAGGGCGGGGCGTCCCTGCAGGAGCTCCGATGCCTCAGGCTCCAGCAGGACTTGCTGGACCTGTCAGAGGGGTGGGCGGACCTTCACAGCAGGTAACCATGGCAACAACAGCTGTTTTGTGTGTGTGTGTGTGTGTGCGCTCTGATGAAGACAGCTTCCTCTGTGTCTTTAGGTGATGACTCCGCAGGGCAGAGGGACAGTCGCCGCGGCAGCAGCAGGAGCGAGTATTGCTGGCGCTCCCACGCAGTATCCCCCTGGACGAGGAGCCCCGCCCCCGATGGGTAGAGGAGCCCCACCTCCAGGTGACTGGACATGTGACATTTTGTGATGTCTTGCCTGCTCTCTTGCTTACCTGTCACCAGGGGCCTGTATCACGAAGCAGGATTAATGTCTCAGTGAGGTAACTTCAGGGTTAACCTGGGTTTTCGGTCTCACGAAGCCGGTTCAGTTCTTATCGGGGTAGATCACCATGGTAACTGACTCTGAACGGCTATCCTGCTCCGGAGCAGGGTAAGTTCAGGGTTGAATCTGATCCTATAAAAAGCACCACCCACTGGCCAATCAGCTGTTCAGAAAAAATGACTCCGCTGACAGAAATGCAGCCCAGTCATGACGGGAAGTTTAATTCATTTGATTGATTTTGACTTGAAAGTTTATTTTGAACATTAAAAAGAAAAAGCAACAACAGACAATGAAAAGATTGTTCAAAAAGGAGTGGAAAGAAGTCCAAATCTCATCCCACCCCTTCATAAGAAAGGAACTGATCATTTGCAGACACTTAATAGCACCATTAATTAGTGCCAACATTTTGTTTTGTTGGAGGAAATGATCCCTGTTAAAGATAATGGGCCTAATTGACAGCTTTGCTGCTGGAAATGTGGAAAGTAGCCTATCATGTCTACACTTCATGGTGTTTGAGGGATTTTCCTTTTTGTTTTTTAAAGAGGGAGACTAGGTTTATTTTTGTGCAGCTGTTAATTTCTAACACAGCTCAATATCAGGATGATTTTATTCAGACTATCAGTTTGGTGTTGATATGATTTAATTTTGGCGTCAGCTTTAAGCTTTATTGTAGCATAACATTAAGACAAAGAAGAACAGTTTATCAGACGCAATGATGTTAGACGATAATTGTAACACACGCAATTCATCTGCACAGCATTGATTCCATGGGATTCAAGGGTGTGATCAGTGTCAGATGTACAGGTACAGGTACTGTAGCTACTTGAACCAGTGATGAGTAATTTAACCTACACATCATTTTATTTGCTCCCTTGTGTTGTCTTGATTTTTCCCTCTCTCCTCCTCTATTTCTTCTTTCCTGACCCGTTTTTTTTTTCTTCTCTATTATGTGATTTCATTGATGTTTTGACAGGGGAATTTCTTTGATAAGCTTTTAGTGGCTTCTAACCTCTCCGGCACTTTTCTTTTTTTAATCTTGTAAATCTTATACTGTCTGTTTTTAACATTATGTGCAAATAAACTAAACTAAACATTATTCATCCCGTTACGCGTTGCCACGCATGTTTCCTCCTCCTGCAGCTGCCACGGTGTTGGCCTTTTCTGTAATGTTGCTTTTCTCCTCCTCATATTTTAGCAGAATTAATGTCTGATCCTCATGAGAAATACTTTATTTCCCCTCACATACGGCGCTCTGTGAGGACGCTCTGTGACGCTGCGCTTCTCTCATGATTGTGATTGGTCCGCTGCGTGCGTGTTCACGGCTCTTGATAAAGCAACCCTGGGTTGAGTTACCGAGTTGATATCCAGCGTCGTGATACCGATTATCCTGATTGCCATTGTTAGGGTTAGTCAACCCAGGATAGGTCTGGGTAACCCAGGAAAGGTTGATCTCGCTTCGTGATACAGGCCCCTGGTAGCTGCTGCATTAACCACTTAAAAACTTTGGTTTGTTGTTAACTGTCTGCGTGTTGATTGGTTACAGGCATGATGGGCCCGCCCCCTGGCATGCGGCCCCCCATGGGTCCTCCGATGGGGATGCCTCCAGGCCGAGGCGCTCCGATGGGGATGCCCCCCCCAGGCATGAGGCCGCCGCCCCCTGGCATGAGAGGTAAGCTGTTACCATGGAGATAACTTTAGTCTGCATTATCATTAATCACATGATTGACTGTGTAAAAAAAGAAACAACAACAACAAAAAAAACAACATATGAACTCTCTCTCTTTATAGGACCACCTCCTCCCGGGATGAGACCGCCCCCCCGTCCCTGAGGTAGCCCCGCCCCCTCAGACTCATCTGTTGTATAGATTTTTTTGATTTTTTTTTTTTTTTTTTAAATCTTGGGTTTTGTGTTTTTTAATAAAGTTTCTTCAGGACGGTTCAATCGAACCTCGGCTGTTCAGTTTCTATGGTAACCAGTTTAATAAAAGTCTGGAGTAACAGCCAATCAGAGTTGAGATCATTTTACTAATATTACAGGAGGCAGAGCTTCAGACATTGTGTCTGAGCTGTAGTTGCATCCTGATGGTGGCGCCACATGAACAAAACAACCTGATTGGTGGGTGTAAATGCAGAGGGGCGGAGTCATCAGACCAATGTTTCAGGTTTAAAGATTGATTCTAATCAATCAGCTTGATTTCTGATCAGATTGATACAGGTGGGAAAAAACAAAAGTGAATTATTAATTAATAATCAGCGGGTCAGTGAACGTTACACAAGTCTATCATCTGATAAAAGACTCAAGTCAACGAGTTCTGAACAATTTTAACTTTATTAACACTTGTGACATAAAGTGAAAGAATAAAAACTAAATGGATTTATTTCACTGAAACTCTTTGTTCAGTCAGACACTGAACACATCAGAGAGACAGCGGTTTGTCGGCCCGTAAAAAAAGTGTCTCTGGCTCTGAAAAGACTTTGGACCGTTGTTGTGGTTTTTCCCTGGACATAAATCGGAGCAGATCATCAAAGAAAACCACGGAGCATTGGTGGCTTAGTGGATGGAGCGGGGGGCCATGATCAGACGCCCAGCCTCTGATGCAGCGGCCGCGGGTTCAAACCCAGCCTGCTGTCCTGTGCTACATGTCGTTCCCTCTCTCCCCATAACGTTATGCTGTCCTGACATTGAAGGCAACAAAAGCCCCAAAATAATGTTTAAAAAAAAGAAGTGCAGGTTTGTCAGTGTTAATGAGAAATGAATCTACGTGGATACATGATGCAGTGACTCATGAATACTTTTCATATATTCAAAGACTCCACGGTGTAAGTGGCTCATTGATGGGACTCAACATCCCATAATAGCTCCATGTGAGAATAAGGAGATTACATGAAGGCATTTCACAGCAGTTAAATGAACCTCAGCCTAATATTGACAGAATGAAGTCAGTAGAAACAAAACTTTTACCAGTGTGTTTAATATCTGTGTGTTTGATGTTGAGTTTGTGCCCAGTGTGTTTGGGCTCCATCACATCTGAATGAATTATATTCAAATATATGAACACTGTTAAGATAGAAACTTGTTTCTGTATGTTAGACACATGACCTCATCACATCACATCACTTCACATATGAACACGCTCTGCAGGCTGTTACCATCACTCCTCCCTCTGTGCAGCTGATGTGGGGTTTTTTTCTCATTGAGCAGTTAAAATCTGGGACTCAGCTGGGACGAAACAAGCGGCATTCTGCTTTCTGATATTCCACTGAATATCACGTTATCTGCACTCTACTGATGATGTCTGTTGGTGCTCACTGTGAGCGCGCCTCTCTCAGGCTGAACAGACTCAGCTGATTGAACTGATTCTGATCAGCTGTTCTGGAACCGAAAACTCAGAGTTTCTCAGCTCAGGTTCAGTCAACCTGGAGATCGGGATTTGTTTGCTGAGCCTGCTTCCTGAAATAGGGCCCAGGATCAGTCAGCTCAGAGATCAGGATCAAGACCTGATTGATTTCAGGTAAACACAGACTCAACATGTGCTTTTATAGAAAAACTATTTTCTTTGTTCTCTAATTCATTTTTATTGACAGATATAAAAACAGAGTAAAGAGGAAGCAATCAATTCAATCAATCAATTTTATTTATAAAGCCCAATATCACAAATACAATTTGCCTCACAGGGCTTTACAGCATACGACATCCCTCTGTCCTTTGGACCCTCACAGCGGATAAGGAAAAACTCCCCAAAAAAACCCTTTAACAGGGAAAAAAAAATGGTAAGACATGACAGAAGCGGCTGTAGGGAGAAAGCATCTCTCTTCTTCAGTGGCACATAAATCTGACTGTCATCAGCATAACAATGGAAGGAGATACTGTGCTTTCTAAGAATGGACCCCATAGGAAGCAAATACAATGAAAAAAGCAGGGCCCCTAAAATTGAGCCCTGTGGAACCCCATATGACAGAGGAGCAGAGTGGGACTCAGAACCAGCAAGGCTTAAAAACTCCCCAAAAAAAACCCTTTACCGGGGGAAAAAAATGGTAGAAACCTCAGGAAGAGCAACTGAGGAGGGATCCCTCTTCCAGGACGGACAGACGTGCAGTAGATGTCGTACAGAACAGATCAGCATAACAAATTAACAGTAATCTGTATGACACAATACAGTAATCGGTATGACATCCTCGGTAATGACAGTAGCTTACAACAACATTCATGAAAGTAATAATACTGTCGTTATAGTTCTGGCTACTGTGGTACAATATTTTGAAAGTATATATTAGTATCAGGCAGTATACATGTATGATAATATCATATGTCTATAATAGCAGTAGAAGTATGACTAATGATTAATGATGACAGCAGCAGCAGCAGCAGGAGGCATCTGGCAGGACCACGGCAGCAGCACAACGACACACGTCACACTATCCAGGCACCGCTGCAATACGAGTTAACCTGAGAGACAGTGGAGCACAAAGGCTCCGGAGAAGAAACCGAGTTAGTGACATCCAGAATGGCCGAGTTAGCAAGATGCAGTAATAGGATACGAGAGAGAGAGAGAGAGAGAGAGAGAGAAAGAGAAGGTGCCCGGTGCATTAAAGGTGGTCCTCCGGTTGACTAGGCCTAAGTCAGCCTAACTAGGGGCTGGTACTAGGCAAGCCTGAGCCAGCCCTAACTATAAGCTTTATCAAAGAGGAAAGTCTTAAGTCTAGTCTTAAATGTGGAGACGGTGTCTGCCTCCCGGACCGTAACAGGAAGATGATTCCACAGGAGAGGAGCCTGATAGCTGAAGGCTCTGGCTCCTGATCTACTTTTGGAGACTTTAGGGACCACGAGTAACCCTGCGTTCTCAGAGCGCAGAGTTCTGGTGGGATAATAAGGCACTATGAGCTCTCTAAGATATGATGGAGCTTGACCATTTAGAGCTTTATAAGTTAACAGTAGGATTTTAAATTCAATTCTGGATTTTACAGGGAGCCAGTGCAGAGAAGCTAAAACAGGAGAAATATGATCTCGAAGCAGTGAATATAATATGATCTCGAAGCAGTGACGTGATGTGACGTGTGCAACCTCTGTGACGTGACCACAGAAAAAATCAGACATGATTATTTAAAAGAAAATTTTATTTTACTCTGGGAAGACCAAAGACTCAGTTTATGGTGTTGCTCTGTTAACATTTTAAAAATGATGCAAGACGGAGATTCAAGCTGCACGTCTGTTGGTCATTGTGAAGCTTTTATTTTGAAAACAGACATAAACAACAACAATAATAATAATACTAGGTTCATTCTGACGTGTTACAAAAGTGGACGGCGATAAAACCACGAGAGCGAGGGGGGCCACAGTTTTTAGAGCCAGGCGCTGCAGCTGCTCTCCACCGATTGTATTTGTCTGATTTGAAGGTTTATTCTGTAACAGAAACATGTTGTGTGACTGATGGTGAAGTTACATTCATCATAAACTATACAGAGTCTACTCTAGGCTACTATAGTAATATTGGACTTTTTTAAAAATTGAAGTATTTGGCAACACAGAGACTTGTAGTCAGTGGGATGTGAGGATTCTTAAAATAACATCTGTACAGATGTGAAGCCCTGACTGTATCTGACTGAGCCTTAATGAAAGCTGTTGTCTTGTATAAAATATGAACCTTATAGTCAAACACAGTGTATTCAGCCTGTGTAGTTGAGGCGACAGGTCAAACTGATATGATGCTGATTTACAGAATTCATATCAAATGAACCATGAAGATAAACTACAGATCACCTGTGAAGCATTTTAATAAATGAATATATCATAATTAAAACAACTGGAGACTGAAAACAAACTGATATATGGGTCTGATCACTTTTTTAATGACTTGACATCATTCCAGACAGGATGTTAGTGTGTCTGTGACTTCCTGTACAGACTGGAGGCTGCTGGAAACTGTCGGGAAACTGTCTGACTTCACCGCAGCTTGTTGTGTTATGACCCAGGCCTAGGGGCACCTCACAGACACACACACACACACACACACACACACACACACACACACACACACACACACACACACACAAACCCCGCCACCTGCTCCTCTACTTTCCAGGCGAGACGCAGTTCATCTCCAACGAGCCTGTTACAACAACAAGAGAAGAAGAGCAGTGCAGCGTAACAGTGACGTGCTGTGGGGTGTGGTCATGTGACCTGCCGCTGTCATGTGACTGTGTGATTCCTGCAGTCACAAGAGCGTCACCTGCTGAAGGAAGACACACGTCCAGGTGAAGACACACGTCCAGGTGAAGACACGCGTCCAGGTGAAGACACAAGACACACGTCAGGTGAAGACACACGTCCAGGTGAAGACACACGTCCAGGTGAAGACACACGTCCAGGTGAAGACACACGTCCAGGTGAAGACACACGTCCAGGTGAAGACAGACCGAAGAGGTGAGTCCAGAGCTCCGTCTGCTTCCGGATTAACTGCGCTGTCTGTTAGCTGTTAGCTGTTAGCATGAGCTGACCTGCTTCCGGGTTGTAAAGCCGTGAACACAAAGTGACGTCAGCGTGTTTAAAGTTAAATTAAAGTTTCTGTGTAGTTTGTGTGAACGGTCAGAGAAACGGCTCCCGTCCCGCCATGTGTCGTCCACCAAACTTCATTCAGGAAGAACTGAATTAACATTTATTATCAGACTCAACGCCAGTAATCAGTTCATTAAAGAAATGTATCACAGATTCTGGATGAGAAACTTTTGGTGATAAATTCGGCGGACAGTAAAACAAGAAAAACGTTTCTTCCTCTTAACATCGTGTTTTGGTGTCGTCGTAGCGCCCTCTGCTGCTCCCATCGTGCCACATCACCGCGGTTATGTTGTAAACCAAACTTAATGTAAACGTACAAAAACTGATGATGGGATTTTATTCGACATTAGAGCTGATTCACAGATCTGTGCCGAGGTTTCTTTGTTGCCTGAGAGAAAAGGATCATTGTCATTGATGCTGCAGCGCCCCCTGCTGTGTTTTTACTGAGACAAAAACCAGCTGCTCACCCTGTTTCATTTCCTGTTCCGGCTGCTGTCACCTGTTGTCAGGCAGACTTCATTCAGACACGTCTGAACATGTCGCTGTTTCTGGGCTCACACACCACTTCACCTCTGAACTGTTTTATGTTACATTCATGAAATGATTGTGTCAGGTGAATCTGAGCTGTGTCAGGTCGTTCATCAGGTCGTTCAGGTCATCAGTCAGGTTGTTCATTGGGTCGTCCGTCAGATGGTCCGTCAGGTTGTTCCTCACGGCGTCCGTCAGGTCGTTTGTCAGGTCGTTCGTCAGGTCGTCAGTCGGGTCGTCCGTCAGGTCGTTCCTCACAACATCCGTCAAGTTGTCTGTCAGGTCGTTCGTTTGGTTGTCCATCGGTGGTCAGTCAGTTGTTCCTCACGACGTCCATCAGGTCGTTTGTCAGGTCGTCGTCAGGTTGTTCACGTCATCAGTCAGGTTGTTCATTGGGTCGTCTGTCAGATGGTCCGTCAGGTTGTTCCTCACGGCGTCCGTCAGGTCGTTTGTCAGGTCGTCAGTCGGGTCATCCGTCAGGTCGTTCCTCACAACATCCGTCAAGTTGTCTGTCAGGTCGTTCATTTGGTTGTCCATCGGTGGTCAGTCAGTTGTTCCTCATGACGTCCATCAGATCGTTTGTCAGGTCGTCGTCAGGTTGTTCTTCACGACGTCTGTCAGGTCGTCCATCAGGTCATGTGTCAGATCGTCTTGTCAGGTCGTCCGTCAGGTCATGTGTCAGATCGTCTTGTCAGGTCGTCCGTCAGGTTGTTCCCCACGACGTCCGTCAGGTCGTTTGTCAGGTTGTCATCAGGTCGTTCCTCACAACGTCTGTCAGGTCATCAGTCAGGTCGTTCGTTTGGTTGTCCATCGGTGGTCAGTCAGTTGTTCCTCACGACGTCCATCAGGTCGTTTGTCAGGTCGTCGTCAGGTTGTTCCCCACGACGTCCATCAGGTTGTCCATCAGGTCGTTCCCCACGATGTCCGTCAGGTCGTTTGTCAGGTTGTCATCAGGTTGTTCCTCACGACATCTGTCAGGTCGTCCATCAGGTCATGTGTCAGATCGTCTTATCAGGTCGTCCGTCAGGTCGTTCCCCACGACGTCCGTCAGGTCGTTTGCCAGGTTGTCATCAGGTCGTTCCTCACAACGTCTGTCAGGTCATCAGTCAGGTCGTTCGTTGGGTTGTCTGTTGGATGGTCCATCAGGTCGTTCGTCAGGTCGTCAGTCGGGTCATCCGTCAGGTCATTCCTCACAACATCCGTCAAGTTGTCTGTCAGGTCGTTCGTTGGGTTGTCCATCGGTGGTCAGTCAGTTGTTCCTCACGACGTCCGTCAGGTCGTTTGTCAGGTTGTTCCTCACGACGTCTGTCAGGTCGTTTGTCAGGTTGTCATCAGGTTCCTCACGACGTCTGTCAGGTCATCAGTCAGGTCGTTCGTTGGGTCGTCCGTTGGATGGTCCGTCAGGTTGTTCCTCACGGCGTCCGTCAGGTCGTCAGTCGGGTCATCCGTCAGGTCATTCCTCACAACATCCGTCAAGTTGTCTGTCAGGTCGTTCGTTGGGTTGTCCATCGGGTGGTCAGTCAGTTGTTCCTCACGACGTCCGTCAGGTTGTCCATCAAGTTGTTTGTCAGGTCGTCGTCAGGTCGTTCCTCACGACGTCCGTCAGGTCGTTTGTCAGGTTGTCATCAGGTTGTTCCTCACGACGTCTGTCAGGTCGTCCATCAGGTCATGTGTCAGATCGTCTTGTCAGGTCGTCTGTCGGGTGGTCCGTCAGGTCCTTCCTGAGATCATTTTAGTTTCTAGAAGAACAACCACCGACATCAGAACATGTGGTCCTGTTTGTCTGATGTCACTTCCTGTTGTATTTTAGATGCAGGTGGCGGTGTTGTGCTACTTCCTGTTGTCTCTGCTGGGCAGTGATGCGGCTCCGGCTGCGGATGAGGTCACCTTCCTGCCCGGGCTGAGCAAACAGCCGAGCTTCAGACATTACTCAGGTTACCTGAGTGTGTCTGACGGGAAACACCTGCACTACTGGTCAGTACCACACACACACACACACACACCTGTATCTACTGATACAGAACTTCTGGGTTGATATAAATCTGTAGGATTTAGTGTCGTTCATTTATTGGTATCAAAAATTTGCTGTTTTCATTATTTTGAGATGACGATCTTAATTTATTTTGATTGAAAAGTTAATGAATGTTTACGTTATTTTTTTAAGTCTTTCATTAATGTTAAGAGAATTTTCCATTTTAGGATTTTCCAGTAAAAATTACATTCATACTGTAAAAGATGGCCCTTAGGACACTTTTAATGGCGGCTTTTAATCTTGTATCAAGTAGTGAATTTTATACTGTATTCAGACTGTTGCATGTACAGCTCACTAGCAGTAAATATCGTACTGGTAGTGTTGAGCCACAAGAAGCCAGACAGTTGCAAGCCTTCACAGTTAGAGTTAAGCTCCTAATGGGTCAGTTAGGTCCTAAAGGTGTGGTGACAACAGCTGCGTGGGGGTGGGGGGGCAATGGCGGCACCCCTGCACACACACACACAAACACACACACACACACACACACACACACACACACACACACACACACTTGTGCATCCACCCTCAGTGTCTGTGCGTCACTGTGGCGCCTGCAGCTCAATCAAGCATCCAGTTGAGCTCACAGTAGTGTTGATGGTCACATCCACCTGTTGGTTGTTGTTGTTGTTGTTGTTTTTACTGTTGTCATTGTTGTTTTTGTTGTTGTTGTTTTGAGGTTCGTGGAGTCCCAGAAGAATTCATCCTCTGACCCGCTGGTGTTGTGGTTGAATGGCGGCCCCGGCTGCAGCTCTCTGGACGGACTGCTGACAGAACATGGACCCTTCCTGGTACGTACCATCTGACTTCTCCCACCTAACGTTGTGATGTCACATAGATGCCCGCTGACCTCTGACCTGTGTTGTTTCAGATCCAGGACGACGGAGTGACGCTGAAGTACAACGAGTACTCCTGGAACAAGGTCAGTTCATCTCTGCTCGCCATCATGTGACTCAGGAGCTCCGCCCACATTAACCATGTGACCATGTGACCAAAGCAGATAGCTGATTGATTAAAAGAAGGCACCGCCCACAAAATGAGCGCTTGTAAATCAGTGAGTCACGACTAGTCCTGCCATGTTCAGGACTCTGAAGTCCTGATCCTCCGACCGGATTACACTGCGGCCGCTGCGCAACAGTTTGATTCAGTTCAGCTGTGAGACGACGTCACCGATCAGTTAATCGATCGATCAGTCAGTCAGTCGGCAGTCTTGTACGTTTCCTTTGGAGCCATGAGAGAAAAAGTTTTCTTGATGCATTTGAGGTACGTTGGGACAGACTGGTTTACAAACGGCCATTTTGTGGGTGGAGCTTAACTTTACTGTAGCTGTGAGTCCTGTGAGCTGATTGGTTCTTTGTTCCTGAGCAGATTGCCAACGTGTTGTACCTGGAGTCTCCTGCAGGTGTCGGCTTCTCGTACTCTGACGATAAGAACTACCACACCAATGACACCGAGGTCAGTGACGCTCCTGAAACTCAGCTCCTGATTGGCTGGCAGGCCCTGACGGCGTCTATTTCCTCCTCAGGTGTCGATGAACAACTTCCTGGCTCTGAAGGAGTTCCTGCGGCTGTTCCCCGAGTTCAGCAACAACCCGCTGTTCCTGACCGGAGAGAGTTACGGAGGGATCTACATCCCCACGCTCGCCGAGAGAGTGATGGAGGACGCCAGCCTCAACCTGCAGGTACCGAGACATGCTGTGTCTCACCTGTCCTGTGTCTCACCTGTCCTGTGTCTGTGTCTCACCTGTCCTGTGTCTGTGTCTCACCCATCCTGTGACTGTGTCTCACCTGTGTCTGTGTCTCACCTGTCCTGTGTTTGTGTCTCACCCGTCCTGTGTCTGTGTCTCACCTGTCCTGTGTCTGTGTCTCACCCGTCCTGTGTCTGTGTCTCACCCGTCCTGTGTCTCACCCGTCCTGTGTCTCACCTGTCCTGTGTCTGTGTCTCACCCATCCTGTGACTGTGTCTCACCTGTGTCTGTGTCTCACCTGTGTCTGTGTCTCACCTGTGTCTGTGTCTCACCTGTCCTGTGTTTGTGTCTCACCCGTCCTGTGTCTGTGTCTCACCTGTCCTGTGTCTGTGTCTCACCCATCCTGTGTCTCACCCGTCCTGTGTCTCACCTGTCCTGTGTCTGTGTCTCACCCCTCCTGTGTCTCACCTGTCCTGTGTCTGTGTCTCACCTGTCCTGTGTCTGTGTCTCATTCGTCCTGTGTCTGTGTCTCACCCGTCCTGTGTCTGTGTCTCACCCGTCCTGTGTCTCACCTGTCCTGTGTCTGTGTCTCACCCGTCCTGTGTCTCACCTGTCCTGTGTCTCACCTGTCCTGTGTCTGTGTCTCACCCGTCCTGTGTCTCACCTGTCCTGTGTCTGTGTCTCACCTGTCCTGTGTCTGTGTCTCATTCGTCCTGTGTCTGTGTCTCACCTGTCTTGTGTCTGTGTCTCACCCGTCCTGTGTCTCACCCGTCCTGTGTCTCACCTGCCCTGTGTCTCACCTGTCCTGTGTCTGTGTCTCACCCGTCCTGTGTCTCACCCGTCCTGTGTCTCACCTGTCCTGTGTCTGTGTCTCACCTGTCCTGTGTCTGTGTCTCATTCGTCCTGTGTCTGTGTCTCACCTGTCTTGTGTCTGTGTCTCACCCGTCCTGTGTCTCACCCGTCCTGTGTCTCACCTGCCCTGTGTCTCACCTGTCCTGTGTCTGTGTCTCACCCGTCCTGTGTCTCACCTGTCCTGTGTCTGTGTCTCACCTGTCCTGTGTCTGTGTCTCATTCGTCCTGTGTCTGTGTCTCACCTGTCTTGTGTCTGTGTCTCACCCGTCCTGTGTCTCACCCGTCCTGTGTCTCACCTGCCCTGTGTCTCACCTGTCCTGTGTCTGTGTCTCACCTGTCCTGTGTCTGTGTCTCACCCGTCCTGTGTCTCACCTGTCCTGTGTCTGTGTCTCACCTGTCCTGTGTCTGTGTCTCACCCGTCCTGTGTCTCACCTGTCCTGTGTCTGTGTCTCACCTGTCCTGTGTCTGTGTCTCACCCGTCCTGTGTCTGTGTCTCACCTGTCCTGTGTCTGTGTCTCACCTGTCCTGTGTCTGTGTCTCACCCGTCCTGTGTCTGTATCTCACCCTTCCTGTGTCTCACCTGTCCTGTGTCTGTGTCTCACCCGTCCTGTGTCTCACCTGTCCTGTGTCTCACCTGTCCTGTGTCTGTGTCTCACCCGTCCTGTGTCTCACCTGTCCTGTGTCTGTGTCTCACCTGTCCTGTGTCTGTGTCTCATTCGTCCTGTGTCTGTGTCTCACCTGTCTTGTGTCTGTGTCTCACCCGTCCTGTGTCTCACCTGTCCTGTGTCTCACCTGTCCTGTGTCTGTGTCTCATTCGTCCTGTGTCTGTGTCTCCTTCGTCCTGTGTCTGTGTCTCACCTGTCCTGTGTCTGTGTCTCACCCGTCCTGTGTCTCACCTGTCCTGTGTCTGTGTCTCACCTGTCCTGTGTCTGTGTCTCATTCGTCCTGTGTCTGTGTCTCACCTGTCTTGTGTCTGTGTCTCACCCGTCCTGTGTCTCACCTGTCCTGTGTGTGTGTCTCACCTGTCCTGTGTGTGTGTGTGTGTCTCACCCGTCCTGTGTCTCACCTGTCCTGCAGGGCGTTGCTGTGGGAAACGGGATGTCCAGTTACGAGATGAACGATAACTCTCTGGTGTTCTTTGCCTACTACCACGGCCTGCTGGGAAGTCGTCTGTGGGCGGAGCTTCAGACGTCCTGCTGCAGCGACGGGAAGTGCAACTTCTACAACAACCCCAACAAGAACTGCTCCGCCAGCGTGAGTCTCAACTGGTCTGAACCAGTTTCATCTGTAGCTAGTTTATATTTTCAACTGGGTTCAGTCTGAACTGGTCTTGGCCGGTCTGAACTGGTTTCTGGTTCAGGCAGTCTGAACTGGTCTCTGGTCTCGGCCGGTCTGAACTGGTCTCTGATTCAGGCAGTCTGAACTGGTTCTGTCAGGTGGGACCAGTCCGTCTCAGGTGTCGTGTCTGTCCCACAGCTGTCAGAGGTCCAGGACATCGTCTACAGTTCAGGACTCAACATGTACAACCTGTACGCCCCCTGTCCAGGTGGAGTCCAGCAGAGAGTCAGGTAAGCTGTGACCTTTGACCTCTGACTCGTCAGCTGTCGTGTGACCTCACAGGTTGACTTCCTGTCGTTTGTCAGTGTTGAGCGAGGCGAGCTGGTGATCAGAGACCTGGGTAACTCGTTCATCAACCATCAGTGGACTCAGCTGTGGAACCAGGTGAGTGTGACAACCTCTGATCTTTAACGTCCCCTCACCTGTTGGACAGGTAGAAACCAGGTTGTCCTCTTACTCTGTGCGTGAGTAGAAGTTACGAGGTCTGGCTTCTCTACACCTGTCCGTCCGTCTGGACCCGCCCTGCACTAACTCCACCCCCTCCTCCCTCTACCTGAACAACCCGTACGTCAGAGCGGCTCTGCACATCAGCCCCAAGGCTCTGGACTGGGTCATCTGCAGGTAACGCACCTGAGTGCACCTGAACACACCTGACGGATCACCTCAGGTGACAACGTCATCTGTGGTTGTGGTCGTTGTTGTTGTTGTTGTTGTTGTTCAGATGTTTGAATAAACTTGTAACTCCGCCCCTGATCTGTGTCGCAGTTCTGAGGTGAACCTGAACTATGGTCGTCTCTACCTGGACGTCAGGAAACAATATCTGAAGCTGCTCTCTGCTCTGGTCAGTGAACACAACATACCTGTCCTCCACTCCACCTGTCCTCCACTCCACCTGTCCTCCACCTGTCCTCCACTCCGTCCTCCACTCCATTTGTCCTCCACCTGTCCTCCAGATGTCCTCCACTCCACCTTTCCTCCACTTGTCTTCCACTCCACCTGTCCTCCATTCCACCTGTCCTCCACCTGTCCTCCACCCCACCTGTCCTCTCCACTTTTCCTCCACCTGTCCTCCATTCCACCTGTCCTCAACTTGTCCCCCACTCCACCTGTCCTCCACCTGTCCTCCACTCCACCTATCCTCCACTCCACCTGTCCTCCACCTGTCCTCCACTCCACCTATCCTCCACTCCACCTGTCCTCCACTTGTCCTCCACCTGTCCTCCACTCCACCTTTCCTCCACCTGTCCTCCACTCCACCTGTCCTCCACTCCACTTGGCCTCCACCTGTCCTCTCCTCCACCTGTCCTCGACTCCACCTGTCCTCGACTCCACCTGTCCTCCACTCCACCTGTCCTCCACTCCACCTTTCCTCCACCTGTCCTCCACTCATCCTGTCCTCCACTCCACCTGTCCTCCACTTGTCCTCCACCTGTCCTCCACTCCACTTGTCCTCCACCTGTCCTCCACTCCACCTTTCCTCCACCTGTCCTTGACTTCACCTTTTCTCCACTTGTCCTCCACCTGTCCTCCACTTGTCCTCCACTCCACCTGTCCTCCACTCCACCTTTCCTCCACTTGTCCTCCACCTGTCCTCCACTTGTCCTCCACTCCACCTGTCCTCCACCTGTCCTCCAATCTCAGTCTGAACATTGTAACGTCCTTCAGGACTCTAAGACAGCGTCAGGGACATGTCCATCAGCACAGGTGAGGTCTGTCTCACGTGGATCCTCTCTCAGGGCAGGTGACAGGAAGTGACATATTTACATCTTGATTTATTAAAATGTTTCAGACCAGTTGATTCTTTGTTCTCCGTCTGTTGTTTTAATTCTGTGGGCGGAGCCTGTTGAAACGACTCAGGCGACCTGCGATCAGCAGGACGGCGTTAGGCTCTCAATTTTATTTATAAAACCCAATATCATGGGGCGTCGGTGGCTTAGTGGATAGAGTAGGCGCCCCATGTACAAGGCTGTTGCCGCAGTGGCCTGAGTTTGACTCCAGCCTGTGGCTCTTTGCTGCATGTCTCTCTCTCTCTCTCTCTCGCTCCATTCACATTCGTCTGTCCTGCCCAGGTGGGCGTGGCTTGTTTATCCAGGTTCTTGTTGTGTTCTCTGTGCAGAAGTACCGGGTCCTGGTCTACAACGGGGACGTGGACATGGCCTGTAACTTCATGGGGGACGAGTGGTTTGTCGAGTCTCTGCACCAGCAGGTAACTTCAGATTTAAATCTGCCAATCAATAATCAATAAGTGGATTAGACTGATGATCAGGTCAGATTCTGTTGGACCTCTTTCTGTAATCTGATTACAGTGTCACCTGTTCACGTGGACGCTGAATCAAGTGATGTGTTTGATCTGATTCGAGCCGTGTTATCAGAGTTTTTCTGCCGCTGTGACGCGTCGACTCTGACGTCGATACAACAGAAGGAAAAGATTGATTTTCAACTTCACTGAGAAACTCAGTTCATTATCATGTCCCCAGGTTTTTATCTGTATCTACAAATTACACATGTCCCTAAAGGCATCATGCACAGACCACCAGACAGGTTAATGTCATGTAACGGTTTCCGTCTGTGAGAGCTCAGCAGGACCAGTTCTTAATGAAGGAGTGAGAACACGTGTCGTGTGTCAGCTCCTGACAGACTCTGGACATGATGTCGGGCGGCGGCCTCCGGGCGTGACGTCTCTGGGTGTGACGTCGGGCGGCGGCCTCCAGGCATGACGCCCGGTGTATTAACCTAAGGTGTATTAACCTTGCCGTGTCTCTCAGGTGGAGGTTCAGCGGCGTACGTGGGTCTATGACGACGACGACGGTCGGCAGGTCGGAGGCTTCGTCAAAGAGTTTGACAACATCGCCTTCCTCACTGTAAAGGTAAACACCTTCATCCTCATCAGCTGACAGTCTCTGACCCTGTGATGTCATCCAGGTGTTTTGGGAGCGGGGCTGTGCTGCTCACCTGTCTGACCTCTGTCCTCCTGCAGGGTTCTGGTCACATGGTTCCATCAGATAAACCGATCGCTGCCTTCACCATGTTCTCCAGATTCATCAATAAACAGCCCTACTGACCTCTGTCCTCTGTTTGGACTCTTCAGGCTGCCATACTTTGAATTTTTTTTTTCTCTCACTGCCAGCCAATCAGCACAGCACTGCTTTGTGTTGCCAGGCAACCAGATTACTGTTGCAGGAAATAAAACGTCTCAACCTCACCCAATCACATCGCTTCTCTTGGTCAACTCTACTGGTGATCAGTTGCCATGGAAACGAGCACTGCCATCAGTCTCTGTTTTGAATGTGAAACTTTATTTTAGTGTTTTTGTTGATTTTAAAGGGACAAATAAAGGTTGGTTGTTTTTTTTTGGATGAATCTGTTTAATGAGTGATTTCACTGCTGCTCATGTTTACAGACTAACCCAAGCCCCGCCCCCTTAAACCTCTCCCAACCACCTGAACTCCGTTTACACCTTCACACAGAGGCTCCGCCTCCGAAATGAAATAAAGTCTCAAACGAAGCTCAGGAGGAAGTTTTATTTGCTTTTTATAAATCTCAGTTTATAAAGTTATTTTTCTTTAATAATAAAAACAAACAGCTCGGACAAATTAAATCTTCATGTGAAGAACATAAAATCTGTTTAAAAACTTACGTCACTTCCTCTTTTGGCCGCAGAGGGGAGTTTGTCCCAAATATGCTGCTGTATTCATCGTCTCCACCTTAAAGATGGAGCTTCATCCAGCTGTGACGGAGACGACAGACAGAGTGGGGGTGGGTGGAGTCTGTAGGGCGTCAGGATTCACCCTCATATCGTTATTCTGCCTGGAAGGTGCAGGCTCTGAGACGGCGTCTGGATGTGTCTATGAAGACGCCGCGTGATGATCCAAACGTTTCATACATGTGACATGACGTGAGATGGGCAACAATACATCAAAATTTTGTTTTGATACAAAATATCCCTCAAATAAATGTATCCAAATACACATATTTTGTATTTACAAATACAGAAAATACTTTTTCTTTTTAGCAGCGGCCTGCAGCTCTATGGGTCACTCTGTCAGTCGGCAGGTCCACAAAGCTTTTTGTGAATAACTCAAAAAGTCCTGTACGTGCTGCAATTAGACACCATGAGCAACTGTACCAGAAAGAACAACCACGATTCTTCCATTAATGGCGTGATAGCAGCAAATTTGGACGCAGCTGTTGCATATTTGTGCTTGTTTTCTCCCAGTTTGGTGCAGCAGAGGATTCATTATGATTATGATTATGTATATTATGTATAAATATATTTATTAACCAGACTTAACAGCAACGGTCGAGCTAAACAGCAGCAAGATACTGTAGCTAGTTCACTTGTTTGCTGTCTAACTTGGAGCCTGTGTTCAACTCTTTCAAATGACAAAGAGAAAAAACAGCTAGGGACATGTAGGCTACCCTAAAATATTATTTATTGATTATTTATTTATTCAGATTTAGATTCAGACAACTTTATTGATCCCACGTGAGGCAATTCATTTGTAGCATACTCATCCCAAGCATCAACCACAACATACAGTTTCCTATGTGATGCACAGTCCAGTGAAACAGACCACGAGGTCATTAAAGGGCCCAAATTTTGAAAAACAAATAGATAAAAATATATATAAAAAATAAGTAACAAATAGCCTATTGTTACATCCAATATTATTGTTATTATTATATGAATGTGTAGTCTATTATTTTTGTTTTTTGATTCACGGAGAAAGTATTCTGAGTATTTTAAATACAAAATTACTCCACTCAAAAGTATTTAGTTACAAATTACATTTGCTTTTTATCGGCCTTATCAAATACAAATTACAAAATACTCACATGTAATTGAAATACGTATTTTAAATACAAGTAATAGAAATACTGTCCATCCCTGGCTCTTCATCAGCACTATGGAACGCCTCTCCTCCAATCAAATTACTCAGTCGGAACTAACTGTTGTATAATCATGAATATATAATTATTATAATAACTGAGTGTCAGGTGACAGGCAGGGATCGAACCTGTGAATAAACTCTCTATTGGCTCCTGATTAGCCTCTGATGACATCACACTCTTGTTTATATTTTAAATTTTTATTTGTTTGATTTTATTTTCAGTTTATTTTTGATGTTTTATACATTTTAATGAGCCAATCACAGCCCGCCCTCTGCCTCTCCTCCGGTTGTCATGGTTACCACTTACAGATTATCCGGTTACCATGGTGACGGTCAGAGATGAACACACACACACACACACACACACACACACACACACACACACACTGTGACCAGATCGATCACGTGCCTTGTTTTTTTATTTTTTATTTCTGAGCTGATCAATAACCGTCAGTGACGTCATTCCACTTCCTTTTCGTGCGGGAAGTCAGTGAGGAAAAGAAAAAGCTGCTGATCAGCCAAACTGCTGTGTGTCGCTCTGCGGGTTGATTGTCCTCCTCCATCCTCCTCCTGCTCTTCATCTTCTCTCCTCCTCGGCCTCCTCTGCTCCTCCTCAGCAGCGATGTTCCCGCCGGGCCTGGCCGGCCTCGGCTCTCTGTCTGCGGGCTGTCAGTAGCTGAGCAGGTAGGTGCAGGTTCTCCGTCATGGTGCAGAAATCCCGGAACGGCGGGGTGTTCCCCGGAGCGCAGGCCGACCAGAAGAAGCTGAAGGTCGGCTTCGTGGGTCTGGAGGCCGGGGGGACCGAGTCCAGCAGGGACGGAGCTCTGCTCATAGCGGCAGGTAAACAGCTGCCGGTCATTAACGGGACCGTTAACGGTGTGTGTGTGTGTGTGTGTGTGTCTGATGATGTCATGTAAACATGACAACTGCATGGAAACAGCCCAAATGACCTGCAGATTTGGACCAATCGGGTTAGAGGAGATCCGACAGGTGCTTTCCTGTGATTGGCTGCTGACCTCGTGACTTAATTAATTAAAGGAAAGATGTACGATATGAAAATGTTTTTTTTCTTCTCCTGATCAGAGAAACTAGAAACGTAACTTTTAATGTTTAAGTTTAAAACTGACGTTTCACACGTTCAGACACTGCGGGACGGCATGTTTCTTTAAAAAAAAGAATGATTTTTAAGAACATCAGCCACCATCGTTACAAAAAAGTTATCCAAAGAAAAGAAAAGAAAAAAAAGAATGTGATAAGAAGCAGAAGATAAACTGATATTGAATAATTTGTTTGTTATTTTGAAAGTTAAAATGTGGGACGTGTTGTTTTGTGTGTCGAGGCGGGGAGGAGGGGCCGCGGCGGCAGCGCAGCAGCGTCTCTGGAGGAAAGAAACCTCCGAAGAGAAACGCCCTCTACAGACGCCTACAAAACTTTCTGTACAACGTCCTGGAGAGACCTCGAGGATGGGCCTTCATCTATCACGCCTACGTGTAAATACCTGAACACACATAACTGTCCGTCTACCTGATGGATGGATGGATGGATGGATGATAGACGGATCACATCCATCCATCCATCCATCATCCATCCATTTAATCAATCAATCAATCAATTTTATTCATAAAGCCCAATATCACAAATACAATTTGCCTCACAGGGCTTTACAGCATACGACATCCCTCTGTCCTTTGGACCCTCACAGCTGATCAGGAAAAACTCCCCAAAAAACCCTTTAACTGGGAAAAAAAACAGTAGAAACCTCAGGAAGAGCAACTGAGGAGGGATCCCTCTTCCAGGACGGACAGACGTGCAGTAGATGTCGTACAGAACAGATCAGCATAATAAATTAACAGTAATCTGTATGACACAATGAGAGAGAGAGAGAGAGAGAGAGAGAGAGAGAGAGAGAGATGCAGGACAGACGGTAATGACAGTAGCTTACAACAACATTCATGAAAGTAATAATATTGTCGTTATAGTTCTGGCTACTGTGGTACAATATGTTGAAAGTATATATTAGTATCAGGCAGTATACATGTGTGATAATAGTCATATGTGTATAATAACAGTAGAAGTATGACTAATGACTAATGATGGCAGCAGCAGCAGCAGGAGGCATCTGGCAGGACCACGGCAGCAGCACAACCACACACGTCACACTATCCAGGCACCGCTGCAATACGAGTTAACCTGAGAGACAGTGGAGCACAAAGGCTCCGGAGAAGAAGCTGAGTTAGTGACATCCAGAATGGCCGAGTTAGCAAGATGCAGTAATAGGATACGAGAGAGAGAGAGAGACAGAAGGTGCCCGGTGTATTATTGGGGGTCCTCCGGCAGACCAGGCCTAAGTCAGCCTAACTGGGGGCTGGTACAAGGCAAGCCTGAGCCAGCCCTAACTATAAGCTTTATCAAAGAGGAAAGTCTTAAGTCTAGTCTTAAATGTGGAGACGGTGTCTGCCTCCCGGACCGTAGCAGGAAGATGATTCCACAGGAGAGGAGCCTGATAGCTGAAGGCTCTGGCTCCTGATCTACTTTTGGAGACTTTAGGGACCACGAGTAACCCTGCGTTCTCAGAGCGCAGAGTTCTGGTGGGATAATATGGCACTATGAGCTCTCTAAGATATGACGGAGCTTGACCATTTAGAGCTTTATAAGTTAACAGTAGGATTTTAAATTCAATTCTGGATTTTACAGGGAGCCAGTGCAGAGAAGCTAAAACAGGAGAAATATGATCTAGTTTCTTAGTTCCTGTTAGTACACGTGCTGCTGCATTCTGAATTAGCTGAAGAGTTTTAAATGATTTACTAGAGCTACCTGATAATAGAGAGTTACAGTAATCCAGCCTTGATGTAACAAAAGCGTGGATCAATTTTTCTGCATCTTTTTGGGTCAAGATAGGCCTAATTTTCACAATATTACGCAGATGAAAAAATGCAGTCCGTGAGGTTTGTTTTAAATGAGAATTAAAAGACAGATCTTGATCAAATGTTACTCTGAGGTTTCTTACGGTAGTGGTAGAGGCCAGAGCAATGCCATCGAGAGAAACTATGTCATCAGCTAAAGAGTCTCTGAGTATTTTGGGGCCAAGAACAATAACTTCAGTTTTGTTTGAATTTAACATCAGGAAATTGGTGCTCATCCAGGTTTTTATGTCTTTAAGACAATTATGAAGTTTAGTTAATTGATTTCTTTCTTCTGGCTTCATAGATAAATACAACTGTGTATCATCCGCATAACAATGGAAACCCGGAACTCCAAAACAAACTTTAGTACGTACGGATGATTCATTATGAACGTGAACAAACTGAAAACGATCAGATAAATAAGATTTAAACCAGCTTAGTGCAGAACCTTTTAGGCCAATTAAGTGTTCCAGTCTTTGAAGCAGAATTTGATGGTCAGTTGTGTCAAACGCTGCACTAAGATCTAATAAAACAAGAACAGAGACGAGTCCTTTGTCTGAAGCAATCAGAAGGTCATTTGTAATTTTAACTAGTGCTGTCTCTGCTATGATGCACTCTAAATCCTGACTGTAATTCCTCAAATAACCATCTTTATTCATTTAACCATCCATCCATCCATCCATTCATCTGCTTTCAGACTCAATAACTGATAACTGGTAACAGACCTCAGATCAGTGTGTTGTGTTCAGGTTCCTGCTCGTGTTCTCCTGTTTGGTTCTGTCCGTGTTCTCCACCATCAAAGAGTACGAGAAGAGTTCCGAAGACGCTCTCTACATCCTGGTAATTTACATCTCATCCATCCGTCTGTAAACGTGATGCTGTTAGATTCTTAGCTAGGGTCACAGGAGTCAGTGTGTCAGTGTAGACATGTGACGTGTGATGGTCAGTCTGTGTCCACGCCTTCATCCAACTTTAGTCATTGTCAAGTTTTTTGTTTTTTTTTATCAGCAACCCAAAATCAAAAAGTAATTTCTCTCACAGTTTATGTGGACAGGTGAGGGACACGGGTAACAGGTGAGGGACGCAGGTAACAGGTGAGGGACACAGGTAACAGGTGAGGGACGCAGGTAACAGATGAGGGACGCAGGTGAGGGACGCAGGTAACTGGTGAGGGACACAGGTAACAGGTGAGGGACGCAGGTAACAGGTGAGGGACGCAGGTAACAGGTGAGGGACACAGGTAACTGATGAGGG
Organism: Epinephelus awoara; assembly: GCA_035609425.1. Taxonomy (NCBI): domain Eukaryota; kingdom Metazoa; phylum Chordata; class Actinopteri; order Perciformes; family Serranidae; genus Epinephelus; species Epinephelus awoara. The sequence continues at coordinate 48,207,948 of CM069296.1, read as the reverse complement.
ACGCAGGTGAGGGACACAGGTAACTGGTGAGGGACGCAGGTAACAGGTGAGGGACGCAGGTAACAGGTGAGGGACGCAGGTAACTGGTGAGGGACACAGGTAACAGGTGAGGGACACAGGTAACAGGTGAGGGACGCAGGTAACAGGTGAGGGACACAGGTAACAGGTGAGGGACGCAGGTAACAGGTGAGGGACGCAGGTAACTGGTGATGGACGCAGGTAACAGGTGAGGGACGCAGGTAACAGGTGAGGGACACAGGTAACAGGTGAGGGACGCAGGTAACAGGTGAGGGACGCAGGTAACTGGTGAGGGACACAGGTAACAGGTGAGGGACGCAGGTAACAGGTGAGGGACGCAGGTAACAGGTGAGGGACACAGGTAACAGGTGAGGGACGCAGGTAACAGGTGAGGGACGCAGGTAACTGGTGAGGGACACAGGTAACAGGTGAGGGACGCAGGTAACAGGTGAGGGACGCAGGTAACAGGTGAGGGACGCAGGTAACAGGTGAGGGACACAGGTAACAGGTGAGGGACGCAGGTAACAGGTTGTTGTTGGACTTGTGTAAACACAGTGGTCATATGGATCTGAGCAGTAATGAGGCCGATGGACTGACAGTGAGACGGAACGTTTTTATTAGAAGTGTAAAAACATTTTTGGTCATTATGAAACGGTGACGGGGTCATTCAGAGGAAACCCTGTGTGTTGTTGTGTAACAGGAAGTGGTGACCATTGTGGTGTTCGGGGTGGAGTACATGGTGAGGATCTGGGCCGCAGGCTGCTGCTGTCGCTACAGAGGATGGAGAGGACGACTTAAATTCGCCAGGAAACCTTTTTGTGTCATTGGTGAGTCTGATGACTTTAACAACACGTTCTTGTCCTTCAGACAGATGAATGTAAGACGTTCTAACCACCTGTCGGCCTGTCTGTCCTGTGACCTGTCCCTGTGCAGACATCATGGTGTTGATAGCGTCCATCTCAGTGTTGGCCGCAGGGACTCAGGGGAACGTCTTCGCCACATCAGCCATCAGGTCGCTTCGTTTCCTTCAGATTCTGAGGATGATCAGGATGGACCGGCGGGGAGGAACCTGGAAACTGCTGGGATCAGTCGTCTACGCCCACAGCAAGGTAACCTGGGAAATACTGCATCAACACTGTCTTCTTCCTGACATCTGATCCTGTCCATTGATCCTGGACTCTATTGATCACAGTTATTGATTGCCTGTCTTGTCTAACCTCTGTTCAGGACTCCCAGTTCTCTGTCTCACTGTACCGTGATGTCTCTCATGATGTCTCTCTGTCTCTGTGTCTCACTGTACTGTGATGTCTCTGATGATGTCTCTCTGTCTCACTGTACCGTGATGTCTCTGATGATGTCTCTTTGTCTCTGTGTCTCACTGTACCGTGATGTCTCTTTGTCTCTCTGTCTCACTGTACCGTGATGTCTCTCATGATGTCTCTTTGTCTCTGTGTCTCACTGTACCGTGATGTCTCTTTGTCTCTCTGTCTCACTGTACCGTGATGTCTCTCATGATGTGTCTTTGTCTCTGTGTCTCACTGTACCGTGATGTCTCTTTGTCTCTGTGTCTCACTGTACCGTGATGTCTCTCATGATGTCTCTTTGTCTCTGTGTCTCACTGTACCCTGATGTCTCTTTGTCTCTCTGTCTCACTGTACCGTGATGTCTCTCATGATGTCTCTCTGTCTCTGTGTCTCACTGTACTGTGATGTCTCTGATGATGTCTCTTTGTCTCACTGTACTGTGATGTCTCTGATGATGTCTCTTTGTCTCACTGTACTGGGATGTCTCTGATCATACCTCTGTGTCCGTCCCTCTGCAGGAGTTGATCACGGCGTGGTATATCGGCTTCCTGTGTCTCATTCTTGCCAGTTTCCTGGTTTATTTGGCAGAGAAAGAGGACAACGAACAGTTTGAGACGTATGCAGACGCCCTCTGGTGGGGACTGGTGAGATACCGATAGACACAGACAGACAGACAGACAGACAAACAGACGGACAGACAGGTGTCCCATGTGATACAGGGACATTATGTGACATTTAGTTTGAAGGTGAAGCTTCGTGTTTTTGTTGATCAATAAATATGTCTTGTTGTTTTGTTTGTTTATCAATCAATCAATTTTATTTATAAAGCCCAATATCACAAATACAATTTGCCTCACAGGGCTTTACAGCATACGACATCCCTCTGTCCTTTAGACCCTCACAGCTGATCAGGAAAAACTCCCCAAAAAAACCCTTTAATGGGGAAAAAAAAAATGGTAGAAACCTCAGGAAGAGCAACTGAGGAGGGATCCCTCTTCCAGGACGGACAGACGTGCAGTAGATGTCGTACAGAACAGATCAGCATAACAAATTAACAGTAATCTGTATGACACAATACAGTAATCTGTATGACATCCTCGGTAATGACAGTATCTTACAACAACATTCATGAAAGTAATAATATTGTCGTTATAGTTCTGGCTACTGTGGTACAATATGTTGAAAGTATATATTAGTATCTGGCAGTATACATGTATGATAATATCATATGTCTATAATAGCAGTAGAAGTATGACTAATGATTAATGATAACAGCAGCAGCAGGAGGCATCTGGCAGGACCACGGCAGCAGCACAACCACACACGTCACACTATCCAGGCACCGCTGCAATACGAGTTAACCTGAGAGATAGTGGAGCACAAAGGCTCCGGAGAAGAAACATGAGATGATGATGTCACAGTACACAGTCAGATACAGGCGTGGCCTCTCAGGTACACTAGTCTAAACTCTGGAACAATCTGATTGGTCTGTTTCCGTCTCTGTCAGATCACCTTGACAACCATTGGCTATGGAGACAAGTTCCCCATCACCTGGAACGGCCGCCTCCTGGCTGCGACCTTCACACTGATCGGAGTTTCATTCTTCGCTCTGCCTGCGGTGAGTCTCTCTCACGGTGCCCTCATTATGTGACATCACTGTGACATCATGTCCTGTACACTGACACAACAGCAGCATCCTGATCATAAACCTGAATCTTGTTTTTCACTGACCTGTAAAAGTCCTGCTCAGTCATGGACACAAACAGGGACGTCTCCAAACTGTCCTCTGTGTCCAGACTGTGACCTCCGTCCGTCCATGACACAAAGTTTAATGTAAAGTTTACGCAGACGTCCTGATGACACAAGAATTCATCACTGTGAGTTTGACGTAATTTTTTATGTTTGAGTTAATTTGACTCAAATGTATAAAACTGATTTTAATCAGTTTGCAGCTGATGAACACGCCACTGTGCACTGAACATGTTGTGGTGTGTTGTGGCTAAATGGGCGGAGTTTCCCAGCATGCTGTGATACTTGTCGTAACTCAATGATGTCACACAGTGATGATTGTGTTTGTGTACATCTCAGAGGTTCTGATGGGACACAGTGAGTTCAGTCGTAAACACAGTTAGTGGCGTCCTGTCTGTGTGGACGTCAGAGTGTCTGACAGGAAGTTGTGCTGAGGTGAAATAAAGAGCACTTCCTGGTCCAGAGTTCATCTCTTCATCTTGTTCTAGAAACCTCAGCTCACCATGATGTGTTTTTATAGTTCAATGTAACTGACAGTGTGTGAAAGTGTGTGACAGTGTGTGACACAGTGTGTAACAGTGGGTAACAGTGTGTGACACAGTGTGACACCGTGTTACAGTGTGTAACACTGTGTGACAGTGTGTGACACAGTGTGACACATTGTATCACAGTGTGTGACAGTGTGACACTGTGTTACAGTGTGACAGTGTAACAGAGTGTGACAGTGTGTCACAGTGTGTGACTGTGTTACAGTGTGTGACAGAGTGTGACACTGTGTTAGTGTGTGACAGTGTGTGACAGTATGTGACACAGTGTGATACTGTGTTACAGTGTGTGACAGAGTGTGACAGTGTAACAGAGTGTGACAGTGTGTGACAGTGTAACAGAGTTCGACAGTGTGTGACAGAGTGTGACAGTGTGTGACAGTGTAACAGAGTGTGACAGTGTGTGACAGAGTGTTACAGTGTGTAACAGTGTGTGACAGAGTGTGACAGTGTGTGACAGAGTGTGAGTGTGTGACAGAGTGTGACAGTGTGTTACAGTGTGTGACAGAGTGTGACAGAGTGTGACAGTGTTACAGTGTGTGACAGAGTGTTACAGTGTGTAACAGTGTGTTACAGTGTTTTACAGTGTGTTAAAGTGTGTGACAGTGTGTGACAGTGTTTTACAGTGTGTGACAGTGTTTAACAGTGGGTGATAAAAATCTGAAAAAAATATGATGATTATCTGTGTGTCTCTGTGTGTCTGTGTGTCCCTCAGGGGATCCTGGGTTCAGGTTTTGCTCTGAAGGTTCAGGAGCAGCATCGACAGAAACACTTTGAGAAGAGAAGAAATCCAGCAGCTGGACTCATACAGGTGATACTGTTTTGGACAGAAACATCAAACTGTTCAAATTCACACCATCGTCTAAAATTAATCAAAACTGAAGTTTTATAAATATTAATGTGCTTACATGTTCCTATGAATAATTAATTTGAGCATTCACCGCCACATCGTCAGCATTCACCGCCACATCGTCAGCATTCACCACCACATCGTCAGCATTCACCGCCACATTGTCAGCATTCACCGTCACATTGTCAGCATTCACCGCCACATCATCAGCATTCACCGCCACATCGTCAGAATTCACTGCCACATTGTCAGCATTCACCGCCACATCATCAGCATTCACCGCCACATCGTCAGCATTCACCGCCACATCATCAGCATTCACCGCCACATCGTCAGCATTCACCGCCACATCGTCAGCATTCACCGCCACATCGTCAGCATTCACCGCCACATCGTCAGCATTCACCGCCACATCGTCAGCATTCACTGCCACATTGTCAGCATTCACGCCACATCGTCAGCATTCACTGCCACATCGTCAGCATTCACCGCCACATCGTCAGCATTCACTGCCACATTGTCAGCATTCACGCCACATCGTCAGCATTCACTGCCACATCGTCAGCATTCACCGCCACATCGTCAGCATTCACTGCCACATTGTCAGCATTCACCGCCACATCGTCAGCATTCACCGCCACATCGTCAGCATTCACTGCCACATCGTCAGCATTCACCGCCACATCGTCAGCATTCACTGCCACATTGTCAGCATTCACCGCCACATCGTTTGCATTCACCGCCACATCGTCAGCATTCACCGCCACATTGTCAGCATTCACCGCCACATCCTCAGCATTCACCACCACATTGTCAGCATTAACAGCCACATCGTCAGCATTAACAGACACATCCTCACCATTCACCGCCACATTGTCAGCATTCACCGCCACATCCTCACCATTCACCACCACATCCTCAGCATTCACCACCACATTGTCAGCATTAACAGCCACATCGTCAGCATTAACAGACACATTCT